>CM076570.1:1577891694-1578172647 GCA_034641835.2 Pinus albicaulis
TTATATCTTTGCTGACCTTCATCAAATTTCCTCTTTCGACAGTGTTTAGCCATATGGCCAATTTTTCCACAATAGAAACATTTTAATGGCCGATCATTCCTATTTGGTGACATAACTTGAGATGGATTTGGCGTTTTCTATGTTGTACCTCCACCTCTCTGACCTCCATTCACCTTCCTTCTAAAGGGATTCTTTTTTCGCTATTAATGCAAAATCTGAATTCTGGGGTTTAAATGTCATCCTCCTTTCCGCCTTTTGCATGAGAATCCCTGTTAATTCTTAGAGTTTGGGGGCTTTCTCTCTCGCATTCAAGCTTTTTATAAACATTTGGTAGTCGTCATTCATACCATTCATAGTAATTTTTACCAGATCGATATTACTTACAGCCTCTCCAAAGTTGCCAAGCTTGTTTTTAACGTCCTTGATGCATGAGATGAACGCAGCTACTGTCTTGTTCTCCTCCATCTTGATGGAGTGAATCTTGCTTTTCAGGAACAGTAGGCGATTTATATTTCTGATTTTGTACAGATCCCTGAGATTTGTCCAAATTTCATTTGCAGACTTACAGTCTCTGATGTGAGAGATGATGCAGTCTTTGACTGCCATCTTCAACCTCGTTTTCGCCTTGTTCTCCCTCTTCTCCCACTCTTGTACTGTCGCAACTGTTGTGCTTGCTACAATTGTAAGTTTCACCTCATCTCCATTCACAATCCCCCATGCACTAGGCCCCTCTAACATAGTTTGTAACTTGAATTTCCAATTAGAATAATTGGAACCGTCGAGCTTGTTTCTCTCGTTCAAGTATAACTCTATCAAATTATTCATCTTGACAATAAAAAAAAAATGACCTCTGACAATTGACAGAAAACCAGATATACCCCAAAATCCACAAAAAAAAAAAAAAAACATAGCAATGTCAAGAAACAGATCTACCTGATCTTCGACCACTCTAGAAGGCTGCTCTGTGCACTGCACCATGGTCTCACAGGCTCCTCTGTCATGGATGACGCTACAGTGATCCTCACACTTTACGAGTGATCTGCTACTGCCTTTCCTGCCATGGCTTTTCGGCTCCTCTGACACGATCTCATTAGATCTGCATGCACGAACTCTCTGGCTCAACAGGCAGAAGCTCTATGGCTTCAATCGACGATCTCCATCATGAGCTCTCCGACTCCACGACACTCCACAACACGAGCTCTCTAGCTCAACGACACTCCAAAACAAAATCTCTCTGGCTCCTTTGACACGAGCTCCCTGGCTCCTTTAAATACATAAATTATTTCAACAATCTTAAAAATTCTTAAAACTTTCTATTTTAAAAATTAGATATTTCAAAATAACACTTATATTTCAAGAAATCATTATTTTATAACAAAATCAACCTATTAATTTATCTAAAATTACCATAATATAAAATAAAATAATCCATTTACAACTTATTGGAAAATTATTAGAAATTAATCAATTTTCACTATTATAAAACCAATATTATTAAATAATAGCAATACAAAATTTATACAACAATAAAAAAAATTACACTTTTATAAATAAATATAATCAAAAAAAAATTAAAACTATTATTTAATTAATTATAAAATAAATATTTTTAAATAATCATTTTTTAATTAGGCAATTGTTTAAAATATTTAAATTATTAAGAAAAAAGAAAATTGTCAAAAGATATATTTTATGTTATATATTTGGGAGGTTAGCTATCTACCATCACACACTCAAGGAATTTTTCAAAGTGTTAAATTTATATATGCAATTAAAAAGATATTTTAAACAATGAAAATCATAATTTGCTTAAAATTGATTTCTAATTTCCGTTAAAAACTCCAAAACATATAATTATGTTGAGATGTATATTTATTTGGAATAGTGCTTATTAAAAATTGATTTAATTATCAATAATTATTAGGTGGATGGTAGAGAATTAGCCTCATATAATATTTTAGAATATTTTTGATGATGATGATGGTTAACGTCCACTGAGACCAATCTTTGCTCTATCGGACCTAAACAAAAGAGTTTATTTAGTTTGATTTAAGATTGTATTCCTATGCTCAAAAAGCTTGGAGAGAAGCCTCCTGAGCTCACTATAATTTTCACATCTTAAAAGGCTAGGAAGGTCAGTATTGCAACAAAGATTATGAAATTGAGCTCTAATGTGGTTGTACGCAGGGCACTCTAAGAGGAAGTGATTTTCATCCTCGATGTTCACATTCTCACAGAGATGGCAGATCCTTTCCATCCATGGTGTTTCAGGAACTGTCCAACGCCTGTTTCACTATGGAGCTCATGAGAGTTCGTTCTAATCTTGGCTATATTAATTTTCTTCTTTGAGCTAGTTAAAGCAGAGAGATACTTTGATCTCCAAGGGTGGGGTTGATGACATCCTTATAATATCTTAGTTTTCTTTTAGCTGCTAGATCTTTCTCACACCACATTTTTTCGTTGGACTTAGAAGTAACAATTTTTTTAATGTTATTAATGTTTTGCAATGCAACATTCTCGTTGATCTCCCAATGGTTTAACCAGGCCCTGGAGTCTTTATACCAACCTCGTTTAAGCCTTAGGTGGTTTTGGCTGGAATTTAAAACTAGCTTAGGAAGTCTATGGTCTCCTATGCTATTGAGATTGTGCTTGTACAATAGAATCCTTCTATAAGGAGAATAGGATAGGGTGTATTGCTTTTAATTTTAAGGTTATAAGTTATAAAACGCTTTTGGATTTGCTCAATCTTTCTCCAAGATTCTATAGAGATGCTGCAACCCCAAACCTCTCATCCATATAAGATAAAAGGAGTGACTAAAGTTTCAAAGAGGAACTTCTTTCTATCCCACATTATGAGGTTTGTCGTTTTACAATTATTTTCAAGACCAAAATAAGCTTTCCACCCCCCATTAATCCTTTTCTGAATGCTATAGTTCCAGTTGAGCTTGTGATGAATATAAATTCCTAGGTACTTGTAAGAAGACACTTCCTCCAAGTTACTATTGCCATACATAAAATTAGCGTAAGTGTCCTTCATGGATTTGATAATCATAACTTTTGTTTTGTCAGTGTTAACAGACATACCCATGGTAGAGCATAAATCCTTAAGAATTCTAAGTTGCTTAACAAGATCAGATGGGCACCTTGCGAGAAGAACAATATCATCAACATAAATAAGAAGGATGATGACTATCCCAACTAATATCGTGCCAGTACATCTTGCTTCCTGTAAACAACCTTCTAGCTTTTCGATGTAAATGCCAAATAGGGTAGGGGAGAGGGGACAACCTTGTTTAACTCCGATATTACACTTAATATCTTTCGACCACCCCTCATTGCTCTTTAACTTGGCAATTACATTCTCGTATAACCTTATAGCGACCGCTCTTAGCTCGAAAGGAACATTTAGCTCTTCTAATCTATTCCATAGGTTGTTTCTAGGAACCGTATCGAAAGCCTTTCTAAAGTCCACAAAGCAACAGAAGAGATTGGATTTAGCATTACGGCATTCCTCCATAATGATCCTAAGCATAACGAGGTGGTATGTTGTTGAGTGCTGCCTTCTAAAACCCGCTTGACCTTTAGCCCACTTACCTTCACTTTCAAGCCAAATGCTCAACTTCTTTTCCAAAATAATACCATATAACTTGGCTAAGAGAGGGTTGATCATAATTGTCCGATAATTAGAGGGCTTATTTGTATCCCCGCTATTAAAAATAGGGATAATGAGGCTCTGAGTCCAATTTTTAGGGAACCCTTGCTTGACCACTTGGTTGAAAAGCTTGTGGATGTGGGGGATGAGGACAGGACCTCCAATTTTTAAGATTTCTGCCTGGTAACCTTCAATGTCTTTAGCTTTCCCATTTGCCAGGCGTTTAACCCCAAAATCAATGTCTTATAATGAGAAAAATTATTTCGTTGTGAGAAAGGTTTCAAAATCCCTGGCATTTGGAGATTCATAAAGCTTTTTAACATAGGAATTCTAGTCGTGTAAAGCAATTTTATTATTATCTTTAGTTTTCCTAGTTAGAATCTGCCTCCTTAATTTCTTAGGGGCCACCTTAGAGAGGTGTAAGAGATTCTTTTGCCTTCTACGAATATATTGCCTTTTTTTCCTTTTAGTTAGGGCTTCGTAGATTTTTATCTTGTCAATTTTGAGAGATTCATCAACAGCTTCCTTAATTGCTCTCCTCGTACTTTTACAATATTTGTCATACCACGGGTTGGTTTTCTTATTTCTTTTATTACTTGAGACTTCAATTGAGAAATTGTTTATAGAATATGAGAGGGTTGTAGTAAAATTATGATATAGGTCATCTATGTTGTCTATACTTGATAAAGGAAGAAAATTAGTTTTTAATTCATTTAGAAAGAGATCATTTTTATTTCTATCAAAGATTAAGTTCTTTTGAATATAAGGATTATCTTCTGTGGGATCTCTATGCATGACAAAATTGAGAATTATGAGTAAAGGCCTATGATCAGAGTCAGGCTCGTGGTCATCTAAGATGTCAAAATTTATTATTTCGTTATATAAATGGAGATCAGAAATAACATAGTCTACCACGCTGCTGCCAAGCCCATGGATGCAGGTAATTTGGCTAGAATTGGGCCACTTCTTTAGACTGTTGTGAATTATAAGATCCTGAGCATTGCAGAGCTTAACTAGCTCCGACCCAAACAAATTATCCCCGAGGTCTTCAAAGCTCCTTTTGTACCGGCTAGCCAGAGTAAGGTCTTCGTCTAACCAAAGAGGATTGGGGTTGGAATGATTGCTTAGAAGAATAGCTTGGTTGCTTGAAGTTTGAGCATTAAAGTCACCCACTAAAAGGATATTACCTTCATTCCTTAAACTAGAAATATCATTCTCTAAACGATTGTAAGGACTATTTTTATCTAGATTATTTTTCTTATAGAAGTTAGAATTAATGGGGGAAAAATAACATATTTCTATGTAGGTATTTTTATCATTAATGTCAGTAATCTCGATCCAACTAAATTGGTTGTAAGGGTCATTTTTATAAATCCTAGCACGGGGGGAGATGTTCTTCTTAATGTAGCAAGCTATGCCCCCAATGCCTCTACGGGAGGATCGCTTGGTCTAGGTAGACAATAGTGCAAAGCCATCTATGTTAGGGACCTTAGATTCTTCGTGCTCCCAAGTTTCAAAAAGCAATATAATATCAACATCATTTGAGATCCAACTTAGCTTGGGGAATTTGTTCCATGGAAAGCGCCAATAGTTCCAAGAAAGAATTCGGAGCATGTTGAATTGCTATTTATTACTATCTTTTTTGTTTCTATCTCGAATAACGGCTTTTCTATTTCTGATTATTGCCAATTTTCCTTCCTTCCTAGTTTCTTTTACATTCTGAACCTCCTTTCTTAATTCTTCTTGATCTTCTCGAATGAGATCTTCATTTATAAATATTCCCGTTCCTTTTAGACTTGAGGTTTTACTAAGTATGTCATATTTATGGTCAGTAGAGCTCACCTTTATTCAGATCAACCTTCCTTTATTCTCAGTTAATTTCCCTAACCTTGTTGCTTCTGTGAGACACGTGGTTTCAATTTGTAATCTATTGTGTAATTCTGTCTGGGCTATGGCTAAAGTATCCTCATCTACATCCTCTTTCAAACATAAAATTATAAGGTTGAAGGCCTTTTTGTTACACTCATGGTCTAATTCGATCAATTTTTTCATTTCATCTTTAATGGGTTTGATATCTAATTTACCTGCCCCACTATTTAGGGTGAGACTGTTGTTAACTTTTTCTTCTAGTTCTTTAATTATGTCCTTCATTTTAAGACTCTCTAAATTATCACCATCTCCTTGCTAGGATGTTTGGTTCGTATCTTGGTTTTGTTTTTCTATGACCTGCAACCTAGTCTCCATTGCCTCCATTTTATTCTCCAACAGTTCTATTTTATTTTCTATTTGTTTTTTGATCTTGTCTTCAATAGATGTGAATTTTTTTTCCAGCATGGCTTCTAACTAGGTTTGTAGTTTCACTTCTCTTTCTTCTCTACGTTTCTCTAAAGACTCTATATGCTCATAAAGGCTCTGTAGAGTAACTGTGCTAGGTCTACCTTTAGTAATATTTGGTAGTTGTGGTGAATTATTCATACTTGAGAATATATGAGAAAATCAAAAGTTGAGATTTATCTCAGAAATAATTATGCCTATATTTCCCTTTTAATTAAATTTAATTAATTTAAAAAATGTCATACCAACAAGTGTTTTCTAGAAGTGAATTATAATTTTTTGGGCTTGTGGTATTGATAAACGATGGTATTGTAACAAAGCTTATTTATAAAATAAAAACCTAACTCAAGATATTTATATTTTTTTTGTAAGCTGGTCTAAGTTCTATTAATTAAGAAAAATATAGTATAGTGCATAGTGAGAGCTGAGGAATTTAGCCTATTTATGCTCGTATATGTCTCCAAAATAGAAAAAAAAAAGGGACTGCCCTTGAGAGGGAAACCAACCCATTAACACTCTAGAGAAGGCTGAGATGGCTAGCCTTTCTAAAGTGCTATTGAAAACTAGAAAAACTAAGTTGATCAGATATGTTCAAAAGATAACTGTAGCACATGAGGCATGACCTTCAAGCTTTGTTGATGTCTTCATTCTGTCTGCTTCTGGTCCCGTAGGTTCTTCTTCAGTCATTGGGCATCCATAGATGCACGCTATTTCTTCCTCTTCCTCAGTAAAGATTTGTGGAGCCTTGAGCTAAGCCTCGTCATTGTTAGCCCTACTCCAAATTTCGTCAGCTGATAGATTCCAGAGGTTTGGTATGTACATTGAGGAGGTTTTTATGGGCAGGTGCTCGAGCTTCCGTGGTGGAGGTGACAGAGAGTGAGGGATGGTCAACTTGCGGTATCTACACTTGACTCTGGGTGGGCTAGGCAAGGAGGGGTCAAATCTAGAGACGAAGGAGGCTTCCACACCTAGGGGAGCAGAGGGAGAAGCTGCTAGCAGGGCATTGGAGGCAGAAGAGAGCTCAACGTCACATTCGAAACACCTATGCGCAATGTCGCGGTGCAGGTGTGCTAAAAGAGATCCTCTGAGGGATGGTCAACTTGCGGTATCTACGCTTGACTCTGGGCGGGCTAGGCAAAGACTGGTCAAAGCTAGAGATGAGGGAGGCTTCCGCACCTAGGGGAGCAGAGGGAGAAGCTGCTAGCAGGGCATTGGAAGTGGAAGAGGGCTCAATGTCACATTCAAAATGCCTGTGCGCAATGTCACGGTGAAGGTGTGCCAAAAGAGCTCCTCTGACATTGCCACGGCGTGGCTTCTGGTGTTGGTGAGGGGCCATGGAGCTGAAATTGAGTCTAGAAGTGTGGCAAAGGTGGAGATGCAGAGGGTGGAAAATGCTTAGTGGGAGAGCCGAGGTGGCAAGGATGAAAATCAAATTGCAGGCGCAGCAAGGGAGGATTATGCTAGACGGAGAGATTGAGGGAAGACTTAATAGCTTGAGCATCGAGTAGAGAGCCCAGGTTATGGCAATTGAAGACATTAACTACCTAAGATGATGGTGCAGAGATCATGATCTAGCGGCAAGATGGCCATGGATTTTCTTGAAGGTGACATTTAATTACCACTTGAAAGTGTTAGGAGCTGGCAGGTTCGGACAGAAGAACGTCATATGTTTCTGTGAGAGAGTGAGCTGCACGGGTGGCATGAGGTTTCACCCGAATCCGGGAAACTCCAGATATTTATATTGAAAGCAAATAGAAACTACATATATTTATATTAAAAACAAACAGGAAGTCCAGATATTTTTTATTGTTTTTTTTCTTTGGTTGACTTTTTTCATTCTTACTTACCTAGCAATATTCAAATAAGCGGGCAAAATATTCAAATGAGTTGCGTGCAAGAAGACTTCAACCTATTCTCTTTATTTGTGTGCAAGGTACTGGCTATGAAGATTTCAAACTAATCTTCCTTTTATATATAACCGACAGAACTGTCTAGTATCAAGGAATAAGTTAAACTTTGAGATCTAGAAGACCATACGAAAGCCTCAAACCAGTACTGTGCCTTTTCCATCTGCTCTTCAATGGCAGAAATAGAAGCATGTCTCGTCATGTGAAAGGAAGCACCACTATCAAAGTACTACCCTAATCCCAATGCACCAGACACCATGCATGCGATCAATGAGAAGTCAAGCTCAAATTGCGAGCAAGAGCCTCACCAACTATAGATCCAGCAACCATCTTCTTCTTCTTTTTATGTGGACAATTTTTGGCAATATGTCCATACTTGTGACAGTGAAAACACTTCACTTTGGAAATGTTGTGATCCTTGCCATCTTCTCCGGCCTCAGATCTAGAATGGAATTTATTCCCCTTCTTCTTATTTGCCTTGGAAGCCTAAGCACAGTCCTCTTCATCATCATGCTTTGATGAAGAGCCATCCCTAGTGTTCTGCTTGAACTCCTCCTGCACTAGATCCGACCACAGTCATTCCCAATTCGACAGTTTTTCTCATCCGTTGACAGAGTCTTCATAACTGTGCCAACTCTTAGGAAGTCCCAAGAGAGCCAAGCTCACCAAATCATCATCAGCAACAATTACTCCTACACTCCCAATCTCATCCCTGCATTGGAAAAAATTTGTTAAGTATACCGGAATAGTGTCATTCATCTCCATCATGATTTTTCTAAGTTTATCCTTCAGCACCAATTTCCTATGGTCGCTGTTGCTTTGGAAAAGATATGTCAAATCCTTTCACATAGCATATGGAGTGGCTTTCCCATGAAGGCTTGACACAATATGGTCTTTCACACCTTCCAACAGAATCCTCCTCACCCTTTCTACTTTCTTTTGCCATGCGTCAAGTACTGCAGCATCCACCGAAGTGGGCTTAGGAACATCTTTCTCTATGAATTCCATCAAGCCATTATCTTCAAGCACTGCCTCCATCCTGTCCTTCCAGGCTATGTATTTCGAGCTTCCCTCGAGTGCAAACTCCAACTGCAAACCATTGAAATCCATTTCAATGTATACTTAACTGTCGCACCAAGAAATTTTTGCAGAAAATTTCAAATTGTTTCCACCAACATAAAACTGAACACTACTTCACTATTGCAATCTCTTCTACTCTGATACCATGTAGAAATTATAAAATATGCATGTATATTTCCAGAATCTGCTGATCTAACAATTTAAATCCACTGTTAAATACAAAATCCTTCCACTTAATTCTTTGCGGAAATTAAATCGCCAATTGCAAACACATGAAGAAAAATCAATCACACATAACAAGATGTTTTACCGGGAAATCTTAAAGCTAAAAACCCCAACTATCATATATTATGTATATCAATGGATCATGAAACAATATCATACAAATATCAGCACATAGAGCTCTCAGTACAATATACAATCATCTCACACTGTCATGCAGAAATTTGCATATCTATGCACCAATTTCTTGCCTCCTGACACCCTGCCTCCACTGCGCAATCCTTGCTGAAGAAGAACCCTGAATGAATTCGACCTTACCTTACCTAACTGCTCAATACTCATAGGCATCTCCAATGTGTGTGTATATGTGCTCCACTATAGTCACAACTGATAGTCCAACACACCCTTTCACCTATCTCTCCACCGGGTCTCCGCTGGATCTGACATGCAAGTAGTTAACTGTTGTATTTCTTCAGTTGCAAGTAAGACACTGCTTGTGAATTAATTAAATAATTAATTCACTCATCTATCACTAGTGTATGTTCAGTTACAACTAGCACAACTGAGTTTAACTCACTTAACTGAGTTAAACTAAATAACAACTCACATAAATACTCTTCCAACTCTGTTACAACTTACCACAATCAGTTATAACTAAGTCCTCCATGCATGAGTCAGCAACCACCCTAGGATTTACGTAATTCCTTCAGCCCACCGATGTGCCACATCTGTTCACTAAAATCAAGTGCTCCAAGGGAATAAGTTATTATTTATTGTCTGATTATTATTAAGGGCTAATAATAATCGACATGGCATTCTATTTTTAGATTTTTGATCTATAAATAGACTTTTCCCATACATCTAAAAATAGAAACTCATCTAAAAATAGATTTTGCTCAACCATCTAGAATCAGCCTCCCGCTAATTTTAGATTTTGCTCAACATGTCTAAAAATAGACATACACCTAAAAATAGCCTGTGTGGGCCCCACCTAGTTTAGGTGCTTATTTTTCACTAGGATCAAGGATGATGTTTCCGGATGCCTCTTTCACTGTTTCTTGTTGCAAACTTCAACAATCTCTTCCATTCTTTTCAAAAAAAATTGCTGCAGGTCGCTTGGTGGCCGCTTGTTGCTGTTAGTCACCAGCCTTTTGAAGGCCAATAGTTCTAGAGGTAGAGGGGGATCAGGCTCAGGACCACATCCTGGGGCCATGATGGCGGAGCAGTAACAGGAGCACAGGGGAGGAGCAGGCAGCGCGCGAGAGTAGGGCTGCTGGGGGAAACAATGTTTAAAAAAAAAATTTGTTTCTTATGCTAATATTTTCTCGTATAGGTCCCTATATTACTAATATAGTCCCTTATTGTTGTTATTGTAACCCCCTTATTGTTATTTTTGTACCCCTGTAACTCCCATATTGTTATTATTGTGCCCTTACATTATTATTGTTAGGTCGGCTAGGATTATATTGTTGCCCCATGGACTCCTATATATAGAAAGGAGGTTTTGTCATTTGTATCATCCAAGAATTGTTCATTTATGTAATATATTGGAGGTTTCCCCCTCGAAGTGGCTTATTTATAAGGCGTTGATCTCTCTTTTCTTCTATTTTTGGAGTTGGTTTCATAACACATGATGAGGAAATTGTAGCAGCAGTTAAAGGGGAAAACAAGTTTGAATATGTCAAGCTTTATTATGATGCAGAGATAAAACTTATTGAAGAATGGATTAAGAAACATGTTGAACAAATTGATGCAGGACTCAAAGCAACAACTGGGATGATGAAGAATCTTGAAACTAAACATAATGAATAATCAATGACTCAGGAAACTAACATGGAGGTTGAAACAATAGTTAACTCAACTGAAGAATTTCATGGTATCCTAATGCAGTTAGAGCCTGGAGGAAATCAGATATTATTATGATTTTATGAGGCAAAAATCAACTGAACAATGTAAAGTGCAATAACCCACTTGTGAATCTAATGAATAATTTTCAAGTATTGAAGACAAATTTATATGTCAAGGACCTGATGGAGAAATGAAAAAAGTGAGAAGAAGACTCACAACACAAATGTATCATGAAATTAAACAGAAATAAATCAAGGAAGAAGTGTTATCATTACTTAAGAACAAAAAAGGTAAAAATGAAATTGTAAGGTTAAATTGTAAATCCTAGCTAATACTAAAACCAACAGGTGTTATATTCCATTTATCCATTAAAGGGGAGATGTAGAAATAATTGAGAAATCTAGTTAGCTCTAGATTTATTTATTATTAACCATTTGTTGGAGAGCATTGAGATTGTGTGTTAATTTAGGATTTAGATGCTATTTCTTAGGAAGTTGTTTAAACTCCCCAACATACATGTTATCCTTTAAATGTGTGATCTTTCTTGCTGGTTAATAGATGTGCTGAGTACAAACACTCTCTAGGTTGAGCTAGTCTCACCTGAGAGGTGCACATTTCATTTCATTTCAGAACTATTTTTCCTTGATTTTTGTCTAATTGTACCATGATTGAAAGATATGTGGGGCATCAGGAGCACCTGCACGAAGCCAACTCATGAGGTCCTTATTCTCTATATATTTAACAATGATGATTTGATGCCAAAGGTCATCGCTGCTAGATCCGATGGCAAAGACTATTTACTCTTCTACATTAATATGTAGATTTTTTTGTTTGGTTTTTTTATTCTATATTAATATGTAGATTATTGTTATAGGTTTTCATATCTTTGAACCTTTCCCATTTTGGATCAATTTTGATATCATGTTAAAAAATGGGAGAGTAGACATTATTACACACTATTTAACAATGTATTCATACACATAAATACAACAAATGCATCAAACATGTTTACAGATAGATAAACTACCATGATCAGACATATATTCTTACACATAAATACATCAAGAATGTTTGAAGATAGAAAAACTAACTTGATGAAGAAATAAAATAATTCAATTAATATCTCAATAACACACCAATAACTAATTGGAAAAAATCTCTCAAAGTCAAACTATATCTCATAAACTCTTAGAAATTATGAAATAAACTCTTTGCGCTCTTCCTAATTATAACCAATCATAATAATAATAATAAAATGAAATACAACACTTGTATTAAACAATGAACCAATAAAGTCAAAAGATAAACTCGGGTGGTCTTATTCATGAAAATCGGAGCTACTAAAAAATAAGTTGTATAATCCAAAGATAAATGATGTATTAAAAATCACCCTACAGTTTGTGAGAGAAAACAATTTAATATTAGGCATATTCCATAATAGAAACATTGAAGTCTTCAATCCATTTTCTATTTCCTATCATGTGGGTGGACACACATGAATCCACATACCACGTATCTGCTTCATCCTTCTCATCAGAGTTAGCAATCAACATTCTAAGGTCCTGGTTATGGTCATCATCTTCGAAGTGTCCTGCGTGTCTCTTATATCTCTGCTGACCTTCATCAAATTTCTTCTTTCGACAGTTTTTAGCCATATGGCCATTTTTTCCACAATAGAAACATTTTAATGGTGGATCATTTCTATTTGGTGACATAACTTGAGATGGATTTGGCCTTTTCTATGTTTTACCTCCACCTCTCTGACCTCCATTTGCCTTCCCTCTGAAGGGATTATTTTTCAATCCATTTTCTGTTGCCTGTCATGTGGGTGGATGCACCTGAATCCACATACCATGTATCTGCTTCATCCTTCTCATCAGAGTCAACCATAAACATTCTTAGGTCCTGGTTATGGTCATCATCTTCGAAGTGTCCTGCATATCTCTTATATCTCTGCTGACCTTCATCAAATTTCCTCTTTCGACAGTCTTTATCCATATGGCCAATTTTTCCACAATAGAAACATTTTAATGGCGGATCATTCCTATTTGGTGACATAACTTGAGATGGATTTGGCCTTTCTATGTTGTACCTCCACCTCTTTGACCTCCATTTGCCTTCCCTCTAAAGGGATTCTTTTTCGCTATTAACACAAAATCTGAATTCTGGGGTTTAAATGTCATCCTCCTTTCCGCATTTTTCATGAGAATCCCTGTTAATTCTTAGAGTTTGGGGGCTTTCTCTCTCGCATTCAAGCTTGTTATAAACATTTGGTAGTCGTCATTCATACCATTCATAGTAATTTTTACCAAATCGATATTACTTACAGCCTCTCCAAAGTTGCCAAGCTTGTTTTTAACATCCTTGATGCATGAGATGAACCCAGCTACTGTCTCGTTCTCCTCCATCTTGATGGAGTGAATCTTGCTTCTCAGGAACAGTAGGCGATTTATATTTTTGATTTTTTACAGATCTCTGAGAGTTGTCCAGATTTCATTTGCAGACTTACAGTCTCTGATGTGAGAGATGATGCAGTCTTTGACTGCCATCTTCAACCTCGTTTTCGCCTTGTTCTCCCTCTTCTCCCACTCTTGTACTGGCACAACTGTTGCGCCTGCTACAATTGTAGGTTTCACCTCATCTCCATTCGCAATCCCCCATGCACTATGCCCCTCTAACATAGTCTGTAACTTGAATTTCCAATTATAATAATTGGAACCATCGAGCTTGTTGCTCTCGTTCAAGTATACCTCTATCAGATTATTCATCTTGACAATAAAAAAAAAATGACCTCCAACAATTGACAGAAAACCAGATCTACCCCAGATCCACACAAAAAAAAAAACAGCAATGTCAAGAAACAGATCTACCTGATCTTCAACCACTCTGGAAGGCTGCTCTGTCCACTGCACCATGGTCTCACAAGCTCCTCTGCCACAGATTCTTCTGCAGCGAGCTCACGGGCTCCTCTGTCATGGATTACGCTACAGTGATCCTCACACTTTACCAGTGATCTGCTACTGCCTTTGCTACCACGGCTCTTCAACTCCTCTGACATGATCTCATTGGATCTGCATGCATGAACTCTCTGGCTCAAAAACTCCAAAACATATAATTATGTTGAGATGTATATTTATTTGGAATAGTGCTTATCAAAATTTGATTTAATTATCAATAATTATTAGGTGGATGGTAGAGAAATAGCCTCATATAATATTTTAGAATATTTTAGATGATGATGGTTAACGTCCACTGAGACCAATATTTGTTCTATCGAACCTAAAGAAAAGAGTTTATTTCGTTTGATTTAAGATTGTATTCCTATGCTCAAAAAGCTTGGAGAGAAGCCTCCCGAGCTCACTATGATTTTGACATCTTAAAAGGCTAGGAAGGTCAGTATTGCAACAAATATTATGAAATTGAGCTCTAATGTGGTTGTACGCGGGGCACTCTAAGAGGAAGTGATTTTCATCCTCGATGTTCATATTCTCATAGAGATGGCAGATCCTTTCCATCCATGGTGTTCCAGGAACTGTCCAATGACCTGTTTCACTATGGAGCTCATGAGAGTTCGTTCTAATCTTGGCTATATTAATTTTCTTCTTTGAGCTAGTTAAAGCAGAGAGATACTTTGATCTTCAAGGGTAGGGTTGATGACATCCTTATAATATCTTAATTTTCTTTTAGCTGCTATATCTTTCTCACACCACATTTTTTCTTTGAACTTAGAAGTAACAATTTTTTTAATGTTATTAATTTTTTGCAATGCAGTTACATTCTCGTTGATCTCCCAATGGTTTAACCAGGCCCTGGTGTCTTTATACCAACCTCGTTTAAGCCTTAGGTGGTTTTGGCTGGAATTTAAAGCTAGCTTAGGAAGTCTATGGTCTCCTATGCTATTGAGCTTGTGCTTGTACAATAGAAGCCTAGTCATAGCTAGGCTCTCGATAGGGGAGAGACCCACTTCTATAAGGAGAATAGGATAGGGTGTATTGCTTTTAATTTTAAGGTTAGAAGTTATAAAACGCTTCTGAATTTTCTGAATCTTTCTCCAGGATTCTCTAGAGATGCTGCAACCCCAAACCTCACATCCATAAAAGATAAAAGGAGTGACTAATGTTTCAAAGAGGAACTTCTTTCTATCCTACATTATGAGGTTTGTCGTTTTACAATTATTTTCAAGACCAAAATAAGCTTTCCACCCCCCATTAATCCTTTTCTGAATGTTATAGTTCCAGTTGAGCTTGTGATGAATATCAATTCCTAGGCACTTGTAAGAAGACACTTCCTCCAAGTTACTATTGTCATACGTAAAATTAGCGTAAGTGTCCTTCGTGGATTTGATAATCATAACTTTTGTTTTATCAGTGTTAACAGACATACCCATGGTAGAGCAGAAATCCTTAAGAAGTCTAAGTTGCTTATCAAGATCAGATGGCCACCTTGCGAGAAGAACAATATCATCAGCATAAAGAAGAAGGATGATGACTATCCCAACTAAGATCGTGTCAGTACATCCTGCTTCCTCTAAACAACCTTCTAGCTTGTCGATGTAAATGCCAAATAGGGTAGGGGAGAGGGGACAACCTTGCTTAACTCCGATATTACACTTAATATCTTTCAACCACCCCTCATTGCTCTTTAACTTGGCAATTACATTCTCGTATAACCTAATAGCGGCCGCTCTTAGCTCGAAAGGAACATTTAGCTCTTCTAATCTACTCCATAGGTTGTTTCTAGGAACCGTATCGAAAGCATTTCTAAAGTCCACAAAGCAATAGAAGAGATTGGATTTAGCATTACGACATTCCTCCATAATGATCCTAAGCGTAACGAGGTGGTCCGTTGTTGAGTGCTGCCTTCTAAAACCCACTTGAACTTTAGCCCACTTACCTTCACTTTCAAGCCAAATGCTCAACTTCTTTTCCAAAATAATACCATATAACTTGGCTAAGAGAGGGATGATCATAATTGTCCGATAATTAGAGGGGTTATTTGTATCACCACTTTTAAAAATAGGAATAATGAGGCTCTGAGTCCAAGGTTTAGGGAACCCTTTCTTGACGGCTTGGTTGAAAAGCTTGTGGATGTGGGGGATGAGGACAGGACCTCCAATTTTTAAAATTTCCGCCTCGTAACCTTCAATGTCTTTAGCTTTCCCATTTTCCAGGCGTTTAACCCCAAAATCAATGTCTTATAATGAGAAAAATTCTTTCGTTGTGAGCAGGGTTTCAAAATCCCTGGCTTTTGGAGATTCATAAAGCTTTTTAACATAGGAATTCTAGTCGTGTAAAGCAATTTTATTATTATCTTTAGTTTTCCTGGTTAGAATCTGCCTCCATAATTCCTTAGGAGCCACCTTATAGAGGTGTAAGAGATTCTTTTTCCTTTTACGAATATATTGCCTTTTTTTCCTTTTAGTTAGGGCTTTGTAGATTTTTATCTTGTCAATTTTGAGAGATTCATCAACAACTTCCTTAATTGCTCTCCTCGCACTTTTACAATCTTTGTCATACCACGGGTTGGTTTTGTTATTTATTTTATTACTTGAGACTTAAATTGAGAAATTTTTTATAGAATATGAGAGGGTTGTAGTAAAATTATGATAGAGGTCATCTATGTTGTCTATACTAGATAAAAGAAGAAAATTAGTTTTTAATTCATTTAGAAAGAGATCATTTTTATTTCTGTCAAAGATTAAGTTCTTTTGACTATAAGTATTATCTTCTATGGGATCTATATGCATGACAAAATTGAGAATTATGAGTAAAGGCCTATGATCAGAGTCAGGCTCGTGGTCGTCTAAAATGTCAAAATTTATTATTTCGTTATATAAATGGAGATCGGAAATAACATTGTCTACCACACTGCTGCCAAGCCCATGGATGCAGGTCATCTGGCTAGAATTGGGCCACTTCTTTAGACCGTTGCAAATTATAAGATCCTGAGCACTACAGATCTTGACTAGCTCCAACCCAAACAAATTATCCCCGAGGTCTTCAGAGCTCCTTTTGTATCGGCTAGCCAGAGTAAGGTCTTCGTCTAACCAAAGAGGATTGGGGTTGGAATGATTGCTTAGAAGAATAGCTTGGTTGCTTGAATTTCGAGCATTAAAGTCACCCACTAAAAGGATATTACCTTCATTCCTTAAGCTAGAAATATCATTCTCTAAACGATTGTAAGGACTATTTTTATCTAGATTATTTTTCTTATAGAAGTTAGAATTAATGGGGGGAAAATAACATATTGCTATGTAGGTATTTTTATCATTGATGTCAGTAATCTCAATCCAACTATATTGGTTGGTTATTTTTATTACTATCTTTTCGGTTTCTATCTTGAATAACGGCTTTTCTATTTCTGATTATTGCCCATTTTCCTTCCTTCCTAGCTTCTTTTACTTTTTGAACCTCCTTTCTTAATTCTTCTTGATCTTCTGGAATGAGATCTTCATTTATAAATATTCTCGTTCCTTTTAGACTTGAGGTTTTACTATGTCATATTTATGGTCAGTAGAGCTCACCTTTATTCGGATCAACCTTCCTTTATTCTCAGTTAATTTCCCTAACCTTGTTGCTTCTGTGAGACACGTGGTTTCAATTTGTAATCTATTATGTAATTCTGTCTGGGCTATGGCTAAAGTATCCTCGTCTACATCCTCTTTCAAACTGAAAATTATAAGGTTCAAGGAACTTTTGTTATGCTCATGGTCTAATTCGATCAATTTTTTCATTTCATCTTTAATTGGTTTGATATCTAATTTACCTGCACCACTATTTAGGGTGATATTGTTGTTAACTTTTTCTTCTAGTTCTTTAATAATGTCCTTCATTTTAAGACTCTCTAAATTATCACCATCTCCTTGCGAGGATGTTTGGTTCGTATCTTGGTTTTGTTTTTCTATGACCTGCAACCTAGTCTCCATTGCCTCCATTTTATTCTCCAATAGTTCTATTTTATTTTCTATTTGTTTTTTGATCTTGTCTTCAAGAGATGTGAATTTTTTTTCCAGCATGGCTTCTAACTAGGTTTGTAGTTTGACTTCTCTTTCTTCTCTATGTTTCTCTAAAGACTCTATATGCTCATAAAGGCTCTGTAGAGTAACTGTGATAGGTCTACCTTTGGTAATATTTGGTAGCTTTGGTGAATTATTCATACTTGAGAATATATGAGAAAATCAAAAGTTGAGATTTATCTCAGAAATAATTATGCCTATATTTTCCTTTTAATTAAATTTAATTAATTTAAAAAATGTCATACCAACAAGTGTTTTCTAGAAGTGAATTATAATTTTTTGGGCTTGTGGTATTGATAAACCATGGTATTGTAACAAATCTTATTTATAAAATAAAAACCTAACTCCAAATATTTATATTTTTTTTGTAAGCTGGTCTAAGTTCTATTAATTAAGAAAAATATAGTATAGTGCATACTGAGAGCTGAGGAATTTAGCCTATTTATGCTCGTATATGTCTCCAAAATAGAAAAAAAAGGGACTGCCCTTGAGAGGGAAACCAACCCATTAACACTCTAGAGAAGTCCGAGATGGCTAGCCTTTCTAAAATGCTATTGAAAACTAGAAAAACTAAATTGATCAGATATGTTCAAAAGATAACTGTAGCACATGAGGCATGACCTTCAAACTTTGTTGATGTCTTCATTCTGTCTGCTTCAGGTCCCGCCAGTTCTTCTTCAGTCATTGGGCATCCATAGATGCACGCTATTTATTCTTCTTCCTTAGTAAAGATTTGTGGAGCCTTGAGCAGAGCCTCGTCATTGTTAGCCCTACTCCAAATTTCATCAGCTGATAGATTCTAGAGGTTTGGTATGTACATTGAGGAGGTTTTTACGGGCAGGTGCTCGAGCTTCAGTGGTGGAGGTGATAGAGAGTGAGGGATGGTCAACTTGCTGTATCTATGCTTGACAATGGGTGGGCTAGGCAAGGAGGGGTCAAAGCTAGAGACGAGGGAGGCTTCCACACCTAGGGGAGTAGAGGGAGAAGCTGCTAGCAGGCCATTGGAGACAGAAGAGGGCTCAATGTCACAGTCGAAATGCCTATGCGCAATGTCACGCTGCAGGTGTGCTAGAAGAGATCCTCTGAGGGATGGTCAACTTGCGATATCTATGCTTGACTCTGGGCGGGCTAGGCAAGGAGGGGTCAGAGCTAGAGATGAGGGAGGCTTCCGCACCTAGGGGAGCAGAGGGAGAAGTTGCTAGCAGGGCATTGGAGGTGGAAGAGGGCTCAATGTCACATTCAAAATGCCTGTGCGCAATATCGCGATGAAGGTATGCCGAAAGAGCTCCTCTGACATTGCCACGGCGTGGCTTCTGGTGTTGGTGAGGGGCCATGGAGCTGCAATTGAGTCTGGAAGCGAGGAAAAGGTGGAGATGCAGAGGGTGGAAAATTCTTAGAGGGAGAGCCGAGGTGGCAAGGATGAAAAGCAAATTGCAGGCGCAGCAAGGGAGGATTATGCTAGACGGAGAGATCGAGGGAAGACTTAATAGCTTGAGCATCGAGCAGAGAGCCCAGGTTATGGCAATTGAAGACATTAACTACCTAAGATGACGGTGCAGAGATCAATATCTAGCGAAAAGACGGCCATCGATTTTCTTGGAGGTAACATTTAATTACCACTTGAAAGTGTTAGGATCTGGCAGGTTCGGACAAAAGAACGTCATATGCTACCGTGAGAGAGTGAGCTACGCGAGTGGCATGAGGTTTCACCCGAATCCGGGAAACTCCAGATATTTATATTGAAAGCAAACAGAAACTCCATATATTTATATTAAAAACAAACAGGAAGTCCAGATGTTTTTTATTGTTTTGTTTCTTTGGTTGACTTGATTCATTCTTACTTACCTAGCAATATTCAAATGAGCGTGCAGAATTTTCAAATGAGTTGCGTGCAAGAAGACTTCAACCTATTCTCTTTATAAATTGCGTGCAAGGTACTGGCTATGAAGAGTTCAAACTAATCTTCCTTTTATATATAACCGACAAAACTGTCTAGTATCAAGGAATAGGCTAAACTTCGAGATCTAGAAGACCATACGAAAGCCTCTAACCAGTACTGTGCCTTTTCCATCTGCTCTTCAATGGCAGAAATAGAAGTTGAACTCACATCCATATCCACTCCATCTCCTCATACCTCCACCTCCACCTCCACCGCTGTGTCTTCCAAGGATAAGCCCGGATGTTATGATGTTTTTATTAACCATCGCGACCCCGACATTAAAAACACATTTTCTAGCTATCTTTATCGCCGACTTCTTCTACGAGGATTGTGAGTATTTCTCAACAAACCGAAATTGCAAGAGGGACTCAGTCTTACTGACCAAATAGAAGCCGCTATTCAAACCGTGTCAGTCCATGTGGCCATATTTTCCCCAAGATATGTGGAATCTAAATGGTGTTTGGACGAGCTCCTCCAAATGTTCGAGTCAGGGGCATCGATTAATTCAAACACAACTACTCTTGGTTCCATCAAAGTGTAAAGTCCATATCTCCTTCTCTTCTTTTCTTATGGTTTGTTTATGTTTTAGAGGGCGGATGACTGCCTCCTGTAAGAGATCCTCATCCTCTTCGAACATGAGGCAAGCAAACTCACCTTCTTTTCCATATACCAGGGAGTTCACTGAACCGTCAACTTTAGTAACCATTTTTACGAATCTAGACTCCCGGTACAACCTCCTTTCCTCTCCTCCAAATACTGGGATAGTAGCATAAGTGAGGTTGATTTTAATTGACCCACTAATCTTTGAACCCCATGATATGGAAAACAACATCCCAAAATGAGTTGGGATATTGGCAACCACAATATCCATTACCACACTTTTGGCTGGGATCTGGGCCAAATTCACCACTAAATATTTAATCATCCCCAGGAATTTAACCTTCTTGGAGTCGAATGAATACAAATATTTATATGGACGGGTGGTCTGCAGCCCCAATTTCTCCATAACAGAAAATGGCAGTAGGTTGTGTGAAGCTCCGGAATCCATCATGCAGTTATGTAGCAGCAGATCGTGGATGACCAGAGATACATAGAATGGAGGGGTTGCTGAGTCCAACTCTTCTACATGAGGGCCAAAGACTACCATGGGCCTCTCTTCTTGGAGGTTTAGGCTGTCAGGGAGAGGAATCACTCCATGAGGGAGCATGAATTGGGATACCTAGGCTTTATAAGAAGGCTGCTTCAAAAGCTCGACTAGGGGAACCAGAATCTTAACCTTTTCTAATTCTTTTTTAAGGTTGAAAATAGAAGGTTTCTTTTCTATAATGGCCTCTTTTTGTTGTTCTTTAGGGGGAATTAGTGGTTTTATGACCGCAGTGGTAGCCTTGGGATTTACAGGGGAATCGGGGACTGACCTCGAGGAGGAAGAGGCGGTGGCTTTTTAGTGCAAGGGTACTTCTATAGGCTTTTAGCCTTTGCTGATAGAATCTGGCTGAGTAGGCTCCTTTGGTAATGATTCTCCCTCCTGTTCTTGCACACGGGTCCTCTTTCTAGAGGATCTAAGTTCATACTTCTTATGAAGTTGGGCTTGCATGAAGTCTACAAATTGCTTGCAATAGTCATCAATATCTAGGTCTTTAGGGGGCACTTCTTTCTTCTCTTGCTCCTCTTGCTCTTCTTGTAAGATAATTTCTCCATCTTCATCCTTTGAATAAGCCAGAAACTGATCCTCTTGATAGTCAGAAACACCTTCATATTGTCCTTCCATTTGTCCTTTCAAAAATAAAGGAGGCTGGATATGATCCTGCTGCTCCTTTCTATCTCGCTGCAATATTTGCAATGCAGGTTTCTGGTACTGTGGGTTGAAACCTCGGTTAGGAGCCATTTGATTGGGTTGCGCATCAAATTTTTTAGTCTCTAAATCCAGCTTCACCAGCTTGTTAAAAAGTTTCTTTATCATCTTGTTCATCTCTTCGATTCTTCTTTTGAGGCTTCTCTTTCTTGATTAGAGGAAGAGGCTTCCTCCTTACCTCTTCTCTTAGAATCATGATCTATCCTCCCTTTGGATTTCACAATAGAGGAAAAATTAGCTTCTACCTCTAGAGCATCTGTCTAGATTTGATCCAGGGATGAGAAATTTCTTTCTCTCAAAGTGAACCCGAACTCGAACTCAAATGCTCGTGCAAAAAATACTTTAGCTGCTGCTTGAAGGGGTTTGATTTCAACAGGTAGTTTGTTGTACATTTTATTGAATCTTTTTATGAACTTGGTCACATATTCGTTATTCTTTTTCTTCAAGGCATTAAACTCTGTGAGAGCATAGCCATGATCCCTCCTTTCTCCCCATTTTTTTATTAAAATCAGTCTCCATTTCCTCCCAAGAAGTAACCGAATGGTCATCCAATGACTTAAACCACTTTCGGGCTTCCCCATCCAAAGACTGGACAAACAACCTAATACAACATCCAACTGTTCCACATTGACATTTTCAGCAAATGCACAAAAGTCCTCAATATGATTTTGGGAAAAGGAAATTTCTTCCCCCGTGAACCGAGGTAAGAGCTTTAGGTAATCCTGAGGCATATCATTTAAAACTTGAGGCAGGGCCAATGGGGAATATTTATTAAGTAGGAAACCTGGTACATCTATGGGAGGTGGTGGATTTTGAGGAGGCTTCTGATGGGTGACAATATGTATATGCTAGGATGTAATTTGCAAGTTAGTCTGAGAAGAGCTTTGGAGTATGGTGACTTGTTTTATTTCCTTAGCTTCTGGAGTAGGGTGAAAACGAAGCCCAGAGGTATTCACTGATTCGACCTTGTCTTTTATCTCAGTATGGTCGAGAACAGAGTTATCTAGGGGATATTCAAGCACTCACATTGTGGAACTAGGGACATGGAATTGAGCCTTCTAAGATGAGGACGGGGAATATTTTAATGAGAATGTGGGTAAGTTAGTCTGAACTAGTTTCTTTTCTTTCCAAATTCTCTTGAATATAATTTTTTCAGGGTCAGAGACTGACGGTGTTCTCAATTGAGAGGTGTCTGACCTAATATGTGGCTTAGTGTAAGCCAGGATTGCAGTTGATTTAGCTTTAGATAACAGTGGAGTCACCAAGGTGAGGGTTGTGAAACTCTCAACCCTTCATGCTCACCTGATTGAAGGGTGGATACAATTTCGTATTCCAGGGAAAGGATTTTCAACTTCGTTCCCTGGAAACGGCGCCAAAAATATGTTGTCACCCCTAGAGACAACCTCGAGTTGCCAAAGACCAGTCCCTAGGACATCTTAAGATAGGAGGTTGTTCAGGTTATTCTGGATGCTTGTAAAAGGGAACCTCCTAATAAAAAATGGATTGAAATATTTTGAAGGGTGGTCCTAGATCTCAGAGAGAGAAGAGCAGTAGCTAGGAGTTTTAGTTGTAGAGAGAAAGGCCTGCTCAAAATGGGCCTGAAGCAGCCATGAAATATAGCTGTTGCAAACAGGGCCAAATGTGAAATTAGTGAATATTTATAAAAGTTAATCAGGATGAAAAAATATGTGGAATTATTAGAGAAAGTCAAAGTGAGGTGGGCTTAAACAAGTATAAAAATCCACCCTTTAAAGACCTTAGGAGAAAACGATATGGAAAAGGGAACTTGGAATAGAAATTATGCCTCAAGCTATATTTAAGGTGCTACTATAAATTATGATATGAGTACCATTGGAAGATAAATTCATACCTAACTTATAGAACGCCCGCATTACGAAAGCAACGATAACGAGAAGGAAAATATGAGTACAACAAACATTAAACTGAACAAACACATTGAGAATATACATATTGTTCATCCATTTAAGTAGGAATCTATTAACGCAACAAACATACTTTATATTATTCTTCAAAATCGCTCTTCAAATATACATTAAGAGAAAAACCTAAAAATTACAAAATATGATACGCAGACTACACACTTATTCTCCCAGAAAATTCAAAACCTTTTCTTAGTCTGCAGTTTGGTCTTTTATAGTGTTTTACATGGACATTCAGACCAGATATTTTCGAGACAAAATATTCTCTGGTGATATGACAGTTTCCAATACTAATAAAAAATGATTAGGCATAACGAAATCTCATCCTAAACAATATGGTCCGACACAAACTGTAACAAGAACATAACAGAACATAGGAAATATAGAGAGTGCGTAGGGTTAAATCAAGATTTCACCCATTTTTATTTTACATTACACAGATGATGAGAAAAACAAAAATCAAAAACAGATCGTGTGGGCCAAATCATGATATCCATCATTTGATACGTCGGGGATTGCCCAAGCCTTCTGCATGGCGAGAGTGAACTGATGATGAAGAGGATCCAAGTGGATGAGGTGGAGGAGGTGGCAGCTGTTGTGAAGTAGAAGAGACTGGCAGATTCACATACTCACAACACTTTTGCCACACAGTTTCCCCAGTTGATGGCAATGTGTTGTAGGTCTCGAACAGAGACTGCATCTAAGTCAACTCCATATAATCCACGCGGATGGAAAAGAACTTCTTCACCTGGCAGAGAAGGGATAATTCCTTGCGTATTTTAGCTATTATGGTCTCTGCCTTTATCCGGGCTATTTTCTCCAACGATATATCTACATTTCACATGATTTCTGACATTTTTTGATCATAGGTCGTTAGTTGAAATAGTGCGCCTGACTGTGGATCCCAGCATGGTGGGAGGCCAGCTTCTACCAGATTTCCCCACTCTTGGTCGAACTTCTCCACTCCCTTTGATACCAGTGCTAAGCACCCCAGCGCATTCACACGTGCGTTTTCTTTTTCAATTGCTCTGCCGACCTCCATAAATATCCTAAAATGGTAAAGCACTCCCTGTGCCCACAATTCTTTAGGGCATAGTTCATTGAGATACTTGATGTACTTCTTTTATATTGTTGCCTTTTCTTCCCCTTCCCTACATCCAACCTGCAATTGAGTTTTGAACTCGTGAATCGTGATATTCTTGTCATCTATCAATACGAGGAGGTCCCAATGCAGCTTAACCTCTGCTATGATCTATGCCCAAACAAGTCACCTTGCTTCCACGATTGACATGTTACCTTTGATCTACCCTTTTAATTCTTTGATGTACTTATCCTGCTCCTGGGCTTCCTTGCAAATATTTTCCACCTCTTTTTGTAGGGATGCAATCGTCTTCTGGTTTGCTGCTTGGGCGGCCTCACACTCCTCAAGGATTCGGCGAATTGTGTGGGTCTCATCTTCTGACACCCTTAAATCAGACAGGGCCTTGGTGAGCTATTCAGGGATACTCTCGGGATCACCTGTTATAGGATCCACACATGTATGCCCGTACCATTTGACTTGCATTCTGATAGCCTCTCTTTAAGTCCGACAGTCTCCTCGTCCTTATGGGCATTCTCTTCCTATTGTTGGGCAAGTGAGTCAACGAGAACCACTTTCTCGTTCTCTACCTAGACGAGTTCCTCTGTCTATACATGTTCCTCAAGAGAAAATTTTAGCTCTCGTTTTCCACTTCTGCCTTGGTAAGAATATTTGAAATTGCTGCATTATTATCAGCCCCCTTTCCTCTTATCAATTTCTTGAGGTTCTCTGGCTGGGCAGCGGTGGCTCTGGCACTAATCTTCTCTCTTTTTTGGTTCTATTTTATCATCTTTACCCTCTGTTCGAGATTCTTTAAGGCCACTGCATGTTTCACCACCTCGTTCCGTAGAATATCCCCGATACATTGGTGTAAATCTAGCTTGTCTAGTAGGGGAATGTTTCTTAGGTTAAATATTATTTCCAAAGCTCTGTATTAGGCTCCAGAACCGAAGGGCTGCAACGCTGAGTGATGAATGGCTAATATAATTTGCTCCTTATCCATATCTAGTACTGAAGAAAACCTAGAATGGTGCTTATCCACGAACTGTTCCAATTCAACCCTCAGTTTTTCCCTGGAAAACCTGTTTCTGGTATTGATCTTGTCTCTTGCTTCCTGCCTATCCATTGTGACTGCCTACAAAAGTTCTGAGGGGGCTTACGAGGAACCAGTGTCAAAAGAAACTAGAAAACCTGGCCTGTCCTTGTCAAGACCCTTTAACTCCGGAATCTCATCATCAGATAGCTCGACCTCTATGTCATCTGGCTCTTGAGTCCTCTATTTTTTATTAGGGTGAGCTTCTTCATCAACATCCATGACCTCCTAGCTTCCCGAGGGGTCCTCATGTCCCTATTCTTCTGTCTCAATCGACACACTATCTCCTTTCCCTTCGGCAGCTGAGGACTTGGCCTTCATCTATGCATCCAAAGTCCACACATCAAGGTTAGCTTTACATCCAATGAAGGGCCTAGGTTCATGCGTATAAGCTGTTGATTTTATTTTCATCTTCCTATTGGTGATGAATGCCTTAGGGTCATAGTGCCAGACGTCTCCCTGAGGGAGGTTCATCTCTTGCAGCATTTTTTCCACAATTGAGAGGGCATGTCTTGAAATAATGGTGAAAGGGCCAATTGAAGCTAGGATTTTGAGGATGTATCCCTTCTTCGCAGGTACAAAGTGGACCTGGTCGGCCTTGAAGACCCGTCAGATGAATTCGATGGAAAAAACTCGCATAGATGGAAACACTGGTAGGTGGTAGGGAGGCACCTCTACCCAATAGACTCAGATCTCGGTATGGTCATCAAAAAAATACCAGTCACATGTGAAATCCGCCTCATTTAACTGTAGCGAGTCCTTCTGCTCAGGAAAGATTCTAGGTGGAGGGCTGTCATGTATAATGGCGTAGGCTATAGAAATGAACTCATTAACAAACTTTGCATACCCCTTCCCCTCTGGCTGCTAGAGACCTGCCATAGTCCACTTGAAAATGGATCTGGGTTGGGAATTTCTCCTCAAGAATCTGTTCAGGCCTAGAATTTCAAATATATCCGCATGCTTGAAGAGGAATAGGTAAAACACAAGGGAACAATACTTAAGAGAACCATTAGAGGAAATTTCTTGAAACTGAGCCTTGATAGCCGAAGATAAGAAAGAGGGGATATCTAAAAGGATGTCTACCTGCATCATGAGCCATATGAAAGCTATGCCCGCTTTAGTCACCTGATCAACCTCCTCAGACCCTAACAGCCCCAAGATGACATCTAATATGGGTTATACGTTGGTTCAAAAGGTCGACAGGGGAATAGAGTCTATGAGCGGGAAAGACGACAAGAGGGAATCAGAGAGGAGGCTGAGGAAACTGCTTTGTTTCTCCAAGGTAGCTATAAAAAATGACAGGAGAGGGAGACCTCAGAGAATTCAACATAATCCTGGCTAGGAGGGTAACAAAGGGCTTTCCTTATGATTTGAGGCGTAATGTGAAAAATCTTGTTTTCCTTGGGTAGAAAGGAAAATTTCTATGTGCTCATCATAGGACTCCCCAAGACAGCTAATGAATTCGGGAAAATGGTGTGTGGTTGGGGCGATTTGGTAATACAAGCCCGACTGGACGACCCTAAATATGTCCTTGCCTCTTCGCTTGTAGTCTAAGATCTCGGCCTTGGTGCGGGCTACACTAAAGTGGTAGACTGGGTCACAAATTCGTGCATGAGCATCAGTGAAAGGCACGAGTCCAGGAGCAGTCCTGACCTCACGGTTTTGTGGGGTTTCAGGTGCAGACCTCTTTGTTTTCTCCATGAAAATTTGAAAGTAAAAACAAAAGGGAAATAGTGAAATGGGAAAAACGACAAAATACTTAAAATTTGTGAGGTAGCCAAGAGGGAAACGACGTAGGTTTGAAAGTGACCTTGCACTTGAGTTTGAACCTATTATGCATGAAAAATTGGTTAATAACCAATAATTTACATAGTCGAGGGTAAAACATGCTTATATCAGACTCGATTTTAAGGAGTATGAGACAAGGTGACATTTTTAGGGCTGACGTCATAAGGACGTCGACAATGAGACACGTGATGATGGGTGATTGGCTGGCAACAACTGGGTAGGTAGGGGCCACGTGCCAAACAAAGTAGGTACCGGCCTTCGTATTTCCATCCTAGACTCACCTTACCTTTTTATTTATCGACGCCAAATTTCGTCCTCAGTGGGCCCCTCTTGAGTTTCGGCAGGGTGCATAGGAGTTTCCCTACCCATTCCTTAACCCCATGGAGCTCTTGTGATTGGCCCGGGGGAAGGTGACGTCACCTTTTCCGGGGGCCCGACTTCGACCATCGCAAGACTCATTTGAGGCCAACGGAAAGGTATTACCTGCGAGCTCTTTGGCTCATGGTTCCGCCGTGGACACATGAGCGCTACCTTCTTACCGTGTAGTAGCCCTGATATACGAGGTCACCACACCTATTCATTAGGGACCCTGCCTCTATGATCCTCACCATCTATGCTTTCCACCTCCTTCTCAGCTTCTTGGTTATTTTACTTGGCTACTCCTTTTGTTTAATTGATGGGATGACTAAAAAACGGGGTCTTTGCTTATATTGCCTCCTCTTTTCTCCTTAGGTTCGAAGACAAGATTGAGATCTCCATCTAGGACTATATTCTTGGGAGAGTAGGCTTCAAGGAAATCAGCGAGGGTTTGCCAACAGTCCTTTTTTACGATATAGAGGACTGGAACATAAATATGAAAGAGAGAAAGGGAGGTCTTACTCACAATATGTTGTAGGTCGGTGAAGATCCAATGCTGTGTTTCGAAGGAGTTGACTGGTCATAATTTTTCTCCCTCCCAGAGAGTGTCAAGCCCACCACAAGTACCCCTAGCACTAACTTCTTTCCCAGCTTTTGTTTTCCATTTGTCTTTACTAATATCTAGAAGGGTTGCCCCTTCTATTTTGGTCTCTTGGAGCTAGAGGATCTCATGGGTATTAGATTTCAAGAGGTTCTTCACTGCTTCTGTTTTTGTGGGATCCCCCAAGCCTCTACAATTCCAAGAGACTATACACACTATTTACTTGCAAATGGGTGGCCTTTGTGAGGCTTGAGTCGATTGTTTATACATATGGACATCTCAATCGTAGACTGGATGCCTTGCATATTTCGCTTCTCAGCCTCTTCTTCTCTTGCCACTCTGTGTGACTTTCTTCTGACTCTTTTCAAGGGCTGCTCAAACGTTTCTTCTTCCGAATATCCAAAAGATTCAAGGGTCTTATTCTTTGTCATCATTGCATAGGTCGGGGAAGTGGAATATTCTCTTGAGGATCCAATTTGTGTTGAGGAAGTTTCTTGTTGTCTTTTATCTTCTTCTGTTGGTTTTGGACTCTGTTCTATCACTTCGACTTCTAAATCAGTTTGAGGTTCTTCTGGGGTGCTTAGAATATCGAAGGGGTTGGATTTTACATCTGTGCTAGGAGGGACAGAAGTTCCTTCCCCTTGAGTCACTGAGGTAGGGACAACATTACCTGTAGGCTTACTTTTCCTTTTTATTCTGGTGTTCTCTTTATTAGAGCCAACTTTCTACACCTGAGTCCATTGTTCCTCTTTGGAGGTCTCAGTCTCCTCCACTCTTTTATTTTGTCAATATCTGGCGAAGTGTCCATAACCATGGCAAAAATAGCATTTGAATGGGAGCTTCTCATAATCGAGCTCTTGGATGTGAGTCCAGTCAGCCACCGTGAGTTTAATAGCCTCCGGGAGGCCTTCCTCCAAAACGACTTCGATACAAATTTGAACATAGGAGAACTGATCTCTTCTTTCAGCTCTATCAATCTACTTCCCAATTTTGTTAACAATGGTTTCTAAATATTTAGGGTTCCAACAGTGGAGAGGAAGGCGTGGCAAGTGAAACCAAACCAGAACAATCGATGGAGCATCTTGGCTCGGATTGAAATCTGGGGTCCATTTGTTGGACATTGGGTTCAACGCTCCCCGTGTGTTTCACAACATGGACTAACCGTCTCTCATGGATCCTAAATCTGGTGATTGTAGCGGAGATTAACGTCTGCAGTTTTTGTTCTAACTGCAATCGTGATTCCAACAAGTGGTATCAGAGCGACAAGTCTTGAGTTCGAAACTCACCCGACTCGCGTTGGGGGGGAGATTGTTGGACATTGGGTTCAACGCTCCCCGTGTGTTTAGCGACATGGAATAACTACCTATCATGGATCCTAACTCTAGCGATTGTAGCAGAGATTAACGCCTACGGGTTTTGGTCTAACGGCAATCATGATTCCAACACCATTGGTTCATGTAGAAACCCCGAGGGCCCATGAAATATGGGCCATTTCAGAATATCAGATTCATGTCTTCAGCTGCTTCAAAAACAAAAACAAAGAATCCCTTACCAACAAAGTAGCTTCTGATGCCATCTTCAATGAGAGGAGTCCAGTTCCTTTGGATCCAGGCTTCAATAGTTTTTGGCGAGGGCCAGAGTCCTGTGAATTTCCTGATGAGCCCGCGTTCTACAAGGTTAAGTGTCGATCGACAAGGTTCTTCAGTAGGAAAATCCACTGTGGGGATCTCTGTATAAATTATACAATATGCATGTATATTACCGGACTCTCCTAATCTAACAATTTTAGTCCATTTTTAAATACATAATCCTTCCACTTAATTCTTTGTGGAAATTAAATCGCCAATTGAAAACACATGAAGAAAAATCAATCGCACATATCAAGATGTTTTACCAGGAAATCTTAAAGCTAAAAACCCCAACTATCATATATTATGTATATCAATGGATCATGAAAAAATATCATACAAAGCTCAACTCATAGAGCTCTCAGTACAATATACAATCGTATCACACTGTCATGCAGAAATTTGCATATCTATGCACCAATTTCTTGCCTCCTGACAACCTGCCTCCACTGTGCAATCCTTGCTGAAAAAGAACCCTGAATGAATTCGACCTTACCTTGCCTTGACTGCGCAATACTCATAGGCATCTACAATGTGTGTGTGGATGCATTGAATTCTCCACTATAGTCACAACTGATAGTCCAACACACCCTTTCACCTATCTCTTCACTGGGTCTCCACTGGATCTGACATGCAAGTAGTTAACAGTTGTAATTCTTTAGTTACAAGTAAGAAACTGCCTGTGAATTAATTAAATAAGTAATTCACTCATCTATCACTAGTGTATGTTCAGTTACAACTAGCACAATTGAGTTTAACTCACTTAACTGAGTTAACCTAAATAACAACTAACATAACTACTCTTCCAACTCTGTTACAACTTGCCACAATCACTTATAACTAAGTCCTCCATGCATGATCACCAACCACCCTAGGAATTGCGTATAATTCCTTCAGCCCACTGATGTGCCACATCTGTTCACTAAAATCAAGTTCTTCAAGAGAATAAGTTATTATTTATTGTCTGATTATTATTAAGGGCTAATAATAATCGACATGCATTCTATTTTTAGATTTGCAATCTATAAATAGACTTCGCCCATACATCTAAAGATAGATTTTTCTCAACCATCTAGAATTAGCCTCCTGCTAATTTTAGATTTTTCTCAACATGTCTAAAAATAGACATACACCTAAAAATAGTCTGTGTGGGCCCCACCTAGATTAGGTGCTTATTTTTCACTAGGATCAAGGATGATGTTTCTAGATGCCTCTTTCATTGTTTCTTGTTGCAAACTCCAACACTCCCTCTCAACAAGAAAGGACTGTCTTCGCATGCGCCTTGCAACCTTTGCAAGCGCCCTGCAACTCCATGCATCTGCCCTGTAACTCTTCCATGCAACACTTCAAAAACTGAAAGCCTCCAAACAACTCAATAAGTATAATGCATCTATCATCAAAGTCTTCTGACTTCTTCTTAGCTACTGCACATGTCTTCAGGAACCACTGCGCTGTTGAACTCTGCACCCATGCACTCTACACTTACTGCCAACTTTGATCCGCGCTCCAGTATCTGACACTGTCACTTTGATCTGACTGCATCAATCCAACTGATCATGCTACTGCTGCTTTGTGGGCTCCTTGTAGCCAGGTTCAATTCATAAGATCCACACCATCTCCATGAATCCTACCCAAAATTTCTTCTTGGGATTATTCATGCATGTTGCCCCACCTCTCACCTGGTCGTATAGCTGCATCCACTCCCTCTGCCCATCTGGCACGAAATTTATTTGCATGAGTTGTTGCTCCCACTTCATGATCCTCATCTTGTGGCTGCTCCACAACCTGAGGTTCACTCTTACCTGCATGCAAATCCTGCTCCCTCTCAAGCTTAAATTGCATGGATTTCTCACACTTTCCAATAGAAGGAAACTCTGTAGAAATCCCATCTACTTCAAGTCTGTAGAGATTCTTAACTCGAATCACAACCTTCTTGGCTTGCCATGTTACTTTGTGTCATAGGAAAATTGTTCCTTCACTAAAGACAACATCATAGCCTCTATCCTCTAACATTACGACTGAGATTAAATTATTTTTTAAACCTGGAATATGCACAAAATCTTTTAAAAGGAGTTTACCTAATGCCCTCTGAAAGGTAATGGTACCAATTTTGGTCACACTGTATCGTCCGTCGTCACCCAACTCAACATGCATCTAGAGATATTTCTCCACCAAGTCACTGAAAATTTTCTCATCTCTTGTCATGTGAAAGGAAGCACCATTATCAAAGTACCACCCTGATCCTAATGCACTAGACACCATGCATGCGATCAATGAGAAGTCAAGCTCAAATTGTGAGCAAGAGCCTCACCAACTGAAGAGCTAGCAACCATCTTGTTCTTCTTCTTATGTGGACAATTTGTGGCAATATGTCCATACTTGTGACAATGAAAACACTTCACTTTAGAAATTTTGTGATCCTTGCCATCTTCTCCGGCCTCAAATCTAGATTGGAATTTATTCCCCTTCTTCTTCATTTCCTTGGAAGCATAAGCACAGTCCTCTTCATCATCATGCTTTGATGAAGAGCCATCCCTGGTGTTCCGCTTGAACTCCTCCTGCACTAGATCCGACCACAGTCATTCCCAATCTGACAGTTTTTCCTGTCCGTTGACAGAGTCTTCATAACTGTGCCAACTCTTAGGAAGTCCCAAGAGAGCCAAGCTCACCAAATCATCATCAACAACACTTACTCCTACACTCCCAATCTCATCCCTACATTGGACAAACTTTGTTAAGTATACCGGAATTGTGTCGTTCATCTCCATCATGATTTTTCTGAGTTTATCCTTCAGCACCAATTTCCTATGGTCACTGTTGCTTTGGAAAAGATCTGTCAAATCCTTCCACATAGCCTATGGAGTGGCTTTCCCATGAAATCTTGATGCAATATGGTCTTTCACACCTTCCAACAGAATCCTCCTCACCCTTGCTACTTTCTTTTGCCATGCGTCAAGTACTGCAGCATCCGCCAAAGTGGGCTTAGGAACATCTTTCTCGATGAATTCCATCAAGCCATTATCTTCAAGCACTACCTCCATCCTGTCCTTCCAGGCTATGTAGTTTGAGCTGCCCTCGAGTGCAAACTCCAACCACAAACCATTGAAATCCATTTCAATGTAGACTCAACTGTCGCACCAAGAAATTATTGCAGCAATTTTGAATTTTTTCCACCAACAAGAAACTAAACACTACTTCACTATTACAATCTCTTCTGCTATGATACCATGTAGAAATTATAAAATATGCATGTATATTTCCAGACTCTCCTGATATAACAATTTTAATCCACTGTTAAATACAGAATCCTTCCACTTAATTCTTTGCGGAAATTAAATCGCCAATTGCAAACACATGAAGAAAAATCAATCACACATAACAAGATGTTTTACCTGGAAATCTTAAAGCTAAAAACCCCAACTATCATATATTATGTATATCAATGGATCATGAAACAATATCATACAAATATCAGCTCATATAGCTCTCAGTACAATATACAATCGTCTCACACTGTCATGCAGAAATTTTCATATCTATGCACCAATTTCTTGCCTCCTGACAGCCTGCCTCCACTGCGCAATCCCTGCTGAAGAAGAACCCTGAATGAATTCGACCTTACCTTTCCTAACTGCTCAATACTCATAGGCATCTCCAATGTGTGTGTGGATGCATTGAATGCTCCACTATAGTCACAACTGATAGTCCAACACACCCTTTCACCTATCTCTCCACTGGGTCTCCACTAGATCTAACATGCAAGTAGTTAACTGTTGTATTTCTTCAGTTGCAAGTAAGACACTTCTTCTGAACTAATTAAATAATTAATTCACTCATCTATCACTAGTGTATGTTCAGTTAAAACTAGCACAACTGAGTTTAACTCACTTAACTGAGTTAAACTAAATAACAACTCACATAACTACTCTTCCAACTCTGTTACAACTTACCACAATGAGTTATAACTAATTAATCCATGCATGAGTCAACAAACACCCTAGGAATTGCATAATTCCTTCAGCCCACTGATGTGCCACATCTGTTCACTGAAATCAAGTGCTCCAAGAGAATAAGTTATTATTTATTGTCTAATTATTATTAAGGGTGAATAATAATCGACATGCATTCTATTATTAGATTTGTGATCTATAAATAGACTTTTCCCATACATCTAAAAATAGATTTTACTCAACCATCTAGAATCAGCCGCCTGCTAATTTTAGATTTTGCTCAACATGTCTAAAAATATACATACACCTAAAAATAGCCTGTGTGGACCCCACCTAGTTTAGGTGCTTATTTTTCACTAGGATCAAGGATGATGTTTCTGGATGCCTCTTTCATTGTTTCTTGTTGCAAGCTTCAACAATCTCTTCCAATATTTTCACAAATTTTTGCTGCAGGTCGCTTGGTGGCCGCTTGTTGCTGCTAGTCACCAGCCTTTTGAAGGCCAATAGTTCTAGAGGTAGAGGGGGATCGGGCTCAGGAACCCCTCCTGGGGCCATGACGGTGGAGCTGTAACAGGAACACAGGGGAGGAGCAGGTAGCGCGCGCGAGCAAGGCTGTTGGGGGAAACAAAGTTTTAAAAAAAAATTGTTTCTTATGCTAATATTTTCTTGTATAGGTCCCTATATTACTAATATAGTCCCTTATTGTTGTTATTGTAACCCCCTTATTTTTATTGTTGTACCCCTGTAACTCCCATATTGTTATTATTGTGCCCTTACATTATTATTGTTAGGTCAGCTATGAGTACATTGTGGCCCCATGGAAGTGGCTTATTTATAAGGCGTTGATATCTCTTTTCTTCTATTTTTGGAGTTGGTTTCATAACACATAATGAGGAAATTGTAGCAGCAGTTAAAGGGACAAACAAGTTTGAATATGTCAAGCTTTCTTATGATGCAGAGATAAAACTTATTGAAGAATGGATTAAGAAACATGTTGAACAAATTGATGCAGGACTCAAAGCAACAACTGGGATGATGAAGAATCTTGAAACTAAACATAATGAATAATCAGTGATTCAGGAAACTAACATGGAGGTTGAAACAATAGTTAACTCAACTGAAGAATTTCATGGTATCCTAATGCAGTTGGAGCCTAGAGGAAATCAGATATTATTATGATTTGATGAGGCAAAAATCAACTGAAAAATGTAAAGTGCAATAACCCACTTATGAACCTAATGAATAATTTGCAAGTATTGAAGACAAATTTATATGTCAAGGACCTGATGGAGAAATGAAAAAAGTGAGAAGAAGACTCACAACACAAATGTATCATGAAATTAAACAGAAATAAATCAAGGAAGAAGTGTTATCATTACTTAACAACAAAAAAGGTAAAAATGAAATTATAAGGTTAAATTGTAAATCCTAGTTGATACTAACACCAACCGGTGTTATGTTCCATTTATCCATTAAAGGGGAGATGTAGAAATAATGGAGAAATATAGTTAGTTCTAGATTTATTTATTATTGGTCATTTGTTGGAGAGCATTGAGATTGTGTGTTAATTTAGGATTTAGATGCTAGTTCTTAGGGAGTTGTTTAAACTCCCCAACATACATGTAATCCTTTAAATGTATGAGCTTTATTGCTGCTTAATAGATGTGCTGAGTACAAACACTCTCTAGGTTGAGCTAGTCTCACCTGAGAGGTGCACATTTCATTTCATTTCATAACTATTTTTCCTTGATTTTTTTCTAATTGTACCATGATTGAAAGATATGTGGGGCATCAAGAGCACCTGCACGAAGCCAACTCATGAGGTCCTTATTCTCTATATATTTAACGATGATGATTTGATGCCAAAGGTCATCGCTACTAGATCCGATGGCAAAGACTATTTACTCTTCTACATTAATATGTAGATTTTTTTTGTTTGTTTTTTTAATTCTATATTAATATGTAGATTATTCTTATAGGTTTTCATATCTTTGAACCTTTCCAATTTTGGATATATTTTGATATCATGTTAAAAAATGGGAGAGTAGACATTATTACACACTATTTAACAATGTATTCATACACATAAATACAACAAATGCATCAAACATGTTTACAGATAGATAAACTACCATGATCAGATGTATATTCTTACACATAAATACATCAAGCATGTTTGAAGATAGAAAAACTACCTTGATGAAGAAATAAACTAATTCGATTAATATCTCAATAACACACCAATAACTAATTGGAAAAAATCTCTCAAAATCAAACTATATCCCATAAACTCTTAGAAATTATGAAATAAACTCTTTGCGCTCTTCCTAATTATAACCAATCATAATAATAATAAAAAATGAAATACAACACTTGTATTAAACAATGAACCAATAAAGTCAAAAGATAAACTCGGGTGGTCTTATTCATGAAAATCAGAGCTACTAAAAAATAAGTTGTATAATCCAAAGATAAATGATGTATTAAAAATCACCCTACACTTTGTGAGAGAAAACAATTTATTATTAGGCATATTCCACAATAGAAACATTGAAGTCTTCAATCCATTGTCTATTTCTTGTCATGTGGGTGGACACATATGAATCCACATACCACGTATCTGCTTCATCCTTCTCATCAGAGTCAGCCATAAACATTCTAAGGTCCTGGTTATGGTCATCATCTTCGAAGTGTCCTGCGTGTCTCTTATATCTCTGCTGACCTTCATCAAATTTCTTCTTTCGACAGTGTTTAGCCATATGGCCATTTTTGTCCACAATAGAAAAATTTTAATGGTGGATCATTTCTATTTGGTGACATAAATTGAGATGGATTTGGCCTTTTCTATGTTGTACCTCCACCTCTTTGACCTCCATTCCCCTTCCCTCTGAAGGGATTATTTTTCAATCCATTGTCTGTTGCCTGTCATGTGGGTGGACGCACCTAAATCCACATACCATGTATCTGCTTCATCCTTCTCATCAGAGTCAACCATAAACAGTCTTAGGTCATGTTTATGGTTATCATCTTCGAAGTGTCCTGCATATCTCTTATATCTTTGCTGACCTTCATCAAATTTCCTCTTTCGACAGTGTTTAGCCATATGGCCAATTTTTCCACAATAGAAACATTTTAATGGCCGATCATTCCTATTTGGTGACATAACTTGAGATGGATTTGGCCTTTTCTATGTTGTACCTCCACCTCTCTGACCTCCATTCGCCTTCCTTCTAAAGGGATTTTTTTTCGCTATTAATGCAAAATCTGAATTCTGGGGTTTAAATGTCATCCTCCTTTCTGCCTTTTGCATGAGAATCCCTGTTAATTCTTAGAGTTTGGGGGCTTTCTCTCTCGCATTCAAGTTTGTTATAAACATTTGGTAGTCGTCATTCATACCATTCATAGTAATTTTTACCAGATCGATATTACTTACAGCCTCTCCAAAGTTGCCAAGCTTGTTTTTAACGTCCTTGATGCATGAGATGAACGCAGCTACTGTCTCGTTCTCCTCCATCTTGATGGAGTGAATCTTGCTTTTCAGGAACAGTAGGCGATTTATATTTCTGATTTTGTACAGATCTCTGAGAGTTGTCCAGATTTCATTTGCAGACTTACAATCTCTGATGTGAGAGATGATGCAGTCTTTGACTGCCATCTTCAACCTCGTTTTCGCCTTGTTCTCCCTCTTCTCCCACTCTTGTACTGTCGCAACTATTGTGCTTGCTACAATTGTAGGTTTCACCTCATCTCCATTCACAATCCCCCATGCACTATGCCCCTCTAACATAGTTTGTAACTTGAATTTCCAATTAGAATAATCGGAACCGTCGAGCTTGTTTCTCTCGTTCAAGTATACCGCTATCAAATTATTCATCTTGACAATAAATAAAAAAATGACCTCTGACAATTGACAGAAAACCAGATATACCCCAAATCCACACAAAAAAAAACATAGCAATGTCAAGAAACAGATCTACCTGATCTTCGACCATTCTAAAAGGCTACTCTGTGCACTGCACCATGGTCTCACAGGCTCCTCTGCCACAGATTCTTCTGCAGTGATCTCACGGGCTCCTCTGTCATGGATCACGCTACAGTGATCCTCACACTTTACCAGTGATCTGCTACTGCCTTTCCTGCCATGGGTCTTCGGCTCCTCTGACACGATCTCATTAGATATGCATGCACGAACTCTCTGGCTCAACAGGCAGAAGCTCTATGGCTTCAATCGACGATCTCCATCATGAGCTCTCCGACTCCACGACGCTCCACAACACAAGCTCTCTAGCTCAACGACACTCCAAAACACAATTTCTCTGGCTCCTCTAACACGAGCTCCCTGGCTCCTTCAAGCCAAGCACACTCGCTCTTTCAATAGGAGCTCTCAGGTTCTTCTTTCAATTGACGCTCCTCAGTCATGCAAAGGCCGCACTGGTTGCGCTGGACAAAAAAATCGTAAGTGTCATAACTAATCATCGTGGTTTCTCTGCTCAATTCCCTGCTAATTTTGAGGATCATCGCCTTTCTCTGTCACGTGCCTGCGCTGATCGACAGGTTTGTGTTATGTATATTTTATTAATTATTAGTTAGATATAGTTATATTAGGTTTTATTAAGTGAAAGGGCATGATCTCTTCACAAAGGGACACCATGAGGCTATATTTAAAGCCTCGGTGATTCCCCATTGTAATCATATCTCATCTCTCATCTTTTATAAATAATAATATATACTTATTCAAGTTTACCAGAGTTTTTACACTCCATTGGTATCAGAGCCATCGCTCTTCGGGATCTGTGAGATCACCCAAAATTAAGGAATTATAAGAATTCCAGATTGCAGATTTTTTTACCAAGTGCTTGAGCAACAACCTTGGTTTAAAAAAATAAAATAAAATTTGTGCAGATTTTTACCCAACCCTCTCACTCCCACTCTGCGTTCCCTCATAGCCCTCTGCTTTCCCTTTCGTTGTCCCTCGCAGTCACCCTTACACTTCTCCTTCCAAAAATTATTGATCCTAAACATACATTTTAATTGTTCCAGTTGGTATCGAAGAAATCGTTCACTAGGTAGGAATCACGCTTGTGGGCCGCTGGCCCCTATTGGCCCTTCACTCTGCTGATTGATGTGTCATCTGCTATAGGGATAATCTGGAATCTCAGTCTAACGATACATCGCCATCGATCCACTGAATCGGACTCTTGTAACAACAAACTTCACTTAGATACGCCAATTAACTGTTGAATCAATTCAATTCAGTGCAGAAAGCTCTTTTTACTAGGTTATATATACGAATGAACCATTGCCGCTGTGCAGCCCGCTGTACAGTCTACTTCCGGAACTGACGATCCGCGATCAGATTGGTACAAATTCAGGCATCAAAGGGTTCCAATAAGCAACGTAACTCTACATCGATCCGGCGTTGGTCAGCAGACGTAACGCTTACGTTGGTGCAAAAAAGTTACGCTTCAAGTGGACGGGTGACCGATTTCTTCCGCCCCCCTGTCAGCGATCTTCCGCCACCTATTCCTATTCCACGCAAACTGACTCATCACTTCAGGATTGGCTTCGAGCGTCACTGGTCTCCACGGCTGCCGGCTCTTCCCACCGTTTTGCGGGTTGTGTAGCTGTGTGAAGTCGACCTGAACCATCACGTGCTCCCCTATAACGTTGTGACATTCCATTCGTAAGATTTCGATTATTAATAATCGTATCAAGATATAAATATATATTATATAGTTTTCAAATTGATCATTATATAAATATATATTATAATTATATATTTTATTTATATATTATATAGTTTTCAAATTGATATATATATATATATATATATATATATATATATTATAATTATATAATTATTTATATATTATATAATTTCAATTAATAAATTATATATATAATAATTATATGATTTATTTAAAAAAAAAATTATTAATTTAATTAATTAATTAATTTAAAAAAAAAAAAAAGGAGAGAAACTGGCAGAAAAATATTCCCCACCTCATACACATTCAATGTCTTCATCAATGTCGATGGCTGAATTCCAGAAGAAATTGGGAGATCTTGAGAAACAAATCAATAATAATTCCGAAGAATTCGGAAAAAGATTAGTCGATCTTGAAGGTACAGTTGCAGGGCACTCCAACGACATCAAAAAGATTCATGATACGACAAATCGAATAGAAAGACAAATGTGGCTAAATCATCATGAGGCCACAGAAAAGCATAGCGAAGCAATGAACAAGATGACAGAGCATAGCGAAGCAATGAACAATATGACAGAACTCTTCAATAAGCTAAATGATAAGATAGATAAGTTAAGTCAGACACAATCCCCAATATTTCCTAACATGGAACAAAATCAACAAAACAATTCCATAGATTCAGGAAACTCAGAAGAGCATCAAGAAAAGACCTATTCCCCACATCATCAAGAAGATAGTAATGCATATTTTCAAAATAAGCAGCTCTGGAATGCATTTGCTAATCAATATCCCCTTCTTGTTCCACCAGTAGCATATCAGCGAAGAGCCAAAATCGAGCTACCCAAATTTGATGGTAATGAAAAAAATAGTGTTGCATGGCTTAATAAAGCGGAAGAATATTTTGAGATTTATGACATTACTAATGATGACGAAAAAATTAAACATGCTTCCATGAAAATGGAAGGAGAAGCATATAATTGGTATATGTGGTGGAAAAAGACGACGCTCACTATCAGTTGGAGGAAATTTAAGGATGCATTCTTCAAAAGGTTTCAAGGCATAAAAGAAGAAAAGTTTTTTTCAACGTTTATCAAATTACGCCAAAAAAGAGATGTGGATGAGTACACTCGAGAATGGGAGACCTTGGCAACACGAGTACCGGGATTGTCAGAATCTCGTCTAATCCAGTCTTACATCTCAGGACTTAAAATCCATATACAAGAAGAGCTCGAACTTCATGAAGTTACATCAGCAGAAGTAGCAAGGCAAAAAGAAAAAGCTGCTGAAAAGAAATTTGAAAGATTATCAAAACCAGAAAAAGTATATTCGAGACAAAGATTTCCTCAATCTGAAAATATAGATGACACAAAATATGTCCCACTCCATCTTCGTGAAGAAGAAAACTCTAGTGTGGAAAAACAAAGAATGAGAGAGGGCAAGTGCAAGCGTTGCGGTGAAAACTGGGACCCTAAGCACAGATGTGCTAATGGAAAAGCGAAAAATCTATACAGTTGTGAAGCAACTAATGACACTAACAATAATGATTCATATATAGAAGGATTAGAAGACAACTTAGAGTTCTCTCCAGAAGTGGATGGTGAAACTATTCCGCAAGTGTCATTATCAGCTATGACAGGCATATCACAACCTCAAACCCTAAGGTTAAGAGGACATATCAAGAACAACAACGTAATGGTTCTCATCGACACTGGCAGTACCCACAATTTTCTAGATTCAACCATGGCGAAAAGACTTAACATCTTTACCTTCCCCATGCCTAATATGAAGGTAATGGTGGCCGATGGTAAGAAGATTGAGCAAGTAGGGAAATGCCATAAGGTCAAACTACAGATAAAAAACTTTCATTTAGAATCTCCATTCTACACCGTTCCATTACGAGGAGTAGATGTGGTCTTAGGAATTCAATGGCTACAAACTTTAGGTACTTATTCTACCAACCATCAGAAGCAGTTTATAAGTTTTAAGTGGAAAGGGCAGAAACACAGGTTGTATGCATTCCAAGCCCCAAAATATCAAGTCGTATCTTCCTCTCTGATGACGAAGATGATTCAAATAGGAGCGCCAACATCTACATTACAATGTCATCAGTTAGAAATGTTATCTTCAAAAGGGAGCCACAAAGAGTCACCAGAAGAACAAGGACTAGTTCGGACACACGAAAAAGTATTCCAGGATCTACCCATAAAAGTACCTCCAGATAGGAAAATCAAACATCCAATAGAAGTCAAGACAGGATCTGACCCTGTCAATATCAGATCTTTTCACTATCCAGATCAACAAAAGATTGAACTCGAGAATATGTTCCACGATCTTTTTAAAATGTGGGAAGCAAGAGCCCACCGCTCAAGAAACCCAGGCGTTATGTATGCTTTGAGGACAAAGCATCTTTAAGAGAGGGGCAATGTTATGTATATTTTATTAATTATTAGTTAGATATAGTTATATTAGGTTTTATTAAGTGATCATGCCTCTTCACCAAGGGACACCATGAGGCTATATTTAAAGCCTCGGTGATTCCCCATTGTAATCATATCTCATCTCTCATCTTTTATAAATAATAATATATACTTATTCAAGATTACCAGAGTTTTTACACTCCATTTTGTGCCTTAGACGAACGCGCTGATGAATGTTTCTTCTAAAAGAAAAAAAAACAGCATCACTTAGCCTCACCCTCATGTCATTAGGGGCTTCTCCTCTGCCGTCTGGATACTCATAGGGATCAAACACACTCTGGCTTTGATTCAACCCTATAGCTCTGATATCGTGATAAAAATGGCGGATTAATTAATGAAAGCATTACTGGTTAGCTCTACTTTGAGAGACTACACCAGGAGGGACTGCATCCGCAGATCACTCTCCATTCTCATTACAGATCAAACAATATATAGCTTACATGCAAATAGAGAAGTTAGAACCAATACCTAAGAAATAAGAACAAACTCCTAATCTAAGGTTCTAGTGAACACTCTCTCTAATTAAGTTTTTCCATTATCTTCAACAATATTACTTTTCTTTTCTTTAATAATTGCCCCATACTCATATTTATAGGCTTTCCATACTTAAGGGAGACATAATAAAGGCTTTGGGTTGTCCAAGTAGTCCAAATACTTATTCTTAAATATAATAAAGGCTTTGGGTTGTCCAAGTGGTCCAAATACTTATTCTTAAATGTTCTAAAGCCTTGTAAGAACTTGCTTGTTTGAAGTTGGTACTTCCCTAGTGACATAATTTGTATGATTTGTTGCTTTCTCCTAATCCACGCAGCTTTAGAAGAGACAGTCACATGGAGAGAACTCTTTTGATGTCGGTTTTCGGTATTTGGAGTTTATATGTGAGGAACGTTTTTTCGGTCTCCCTATTTTTGTTTTTCGAAGACATGATATGCAATACCTCTGTAGTAATGCTGCAATCTTTACTGAAATTATGCTTTTCAATTTGGATCAGCGAGCATCTATGAAGCACAATCCATTTGTAATGAACTGTTTGTCTATAATACACAAATCAGCGTTTTTTCATCTCTGGAAAAAATTCGCATGGACCCGTAAAACGCATTGTGACTGTGTTTGAACATGAAATGGCAACTGCGATATTCCAGACATTTCTAATTACATTTTCTCAACTTCCATGATGTGCCCACTGCCCAGCTCATGGTATTGATACTCCAATGTCAAAGTTAATTGGCTTCATATTATTAAAAAAAAGTATGACCAACACATTTCATGACTTTTTCAATTTTGAATTTTCTTGATGTCTCAGCTCAATGCTCCGGCCCATTCAATCTCCAAATTTGTTGGCAACTGCGAGATCCCAGACATTTCAAATGTCATTTTCTCAACTTTCGTGAGAAAAATCAACCTATTATTTTATTTTCTCAACTTTCGTGAGAAAAATGACATTATTTTATAACAAAATCAACCTATTAATTTATCTAAAATTACCATAAAATAAAATAAAATAATCCATTTACAACTTATTGGAAAATTATTAGAAATTAATCAATTTTCACTATTATAAAACCAATATTATTAAATAATAGCAATACAAAATTTATACAACAGTAAAAAAAAATACACTTTTATAAATAAATATAATCAAAAAAAAAATTAAACTATTATTTAATTAATTATAAAATAAATATTTTTAAATAATCATTTTTTAACTAGGCAATGGTTTAAAATATTTAAATTATTAAGAAAAAAGAAAATGGTCAAAAGCTATATTTTATGTTATATATTTGGGAGGTTAGCTATCTACCATCACACACTCAAGGAATTTTTCAAAGTGTTAAATTTATATATGCAATTAAAAAGATATTTTAAATAATGAAAATCATAATTTGCTTAAAATTGATTACTAATTTCTGTTAAAAACTCCAAAACATATAATTATGTTGAGATGTATATTTATTTGGAAAAGTGCTTATCAAAATTTGATTTAATTATCAATAATTATTAGGTGGATGGTAGAGAATTAGCCTCATATAATATTTTATAATATTTTTGATGATGATGATCATGATGATGATGATGATGGTTAATGTCTATCAGACCTAAAGAAAAGAGTTTATTTAGTTTGATTTAAGATTGTATTCCTATGCTCAAAAAGCTTGGAGAGAAGCCTCCCGAGCTCACTATAATTTTGACATCTTAAAAGGCTAGGAAGGTCAATATTGCAACAAAGATTATGAAATTGAGCTCTAATGTGGTTGTACATGGGGCACTCTAAGAGGAAGTGATTTTCATCCTCGATGTTCATATTCTCACATAGATGGCAGATCCTTTCCATCCATGGTGTTTTAGGAATTGTCCAATGACCTGTTTCACTATGGAGCTCATGAGAGTTCGTTCTAATCTTGGCTATATTAATTTTCTTCTTTGAGCTAGTTAAAGCAGAGAGATACTTTGATCTTCAAGGGTGGGGTTGATGACATCCTTATAATATCTTAGTTTTCTTTTAGCTGCTAGATCTTTCTCACACCACATTTTTTCTTTGAACTTAGAAGTAACAATTTTTTTAATGTTATTAATGTTTTGCAATGCAACATTCTCGTTGATCTCCCAATGGTTTAACCAGGCCCTGGTGTCTTTATACCAACCTCGTTTAAGCCTTAGGTGGTTTTGGCTGGAATTTAAAGCTAGCTTAGGAAGTCTATGGTCTCCTATGCTATTGAGCTTGTCCTTGTACAACAGAAGCCTAGTCATAGCTAGGCTCTCGATAGGGGAGAGACCCACTTCTATAAGGAGAATAGGATAGGGTGTATTGCTTTTAATTTTAAGGTTATAAGTTATAAAACGCTTCTGGATTTGCTCAATCTTTCTCCAGGATTCTCTAGAGATGCTGCAACCCCAAACCTCACATCCATATAAGATAAAAGGAGTGACTAAAGTTTCAAAGAGGAACTTCTTTCTATCCCACATTATGAGGTTTGTCGTTTTACAATTATTTTCAAGACCAAAATAAGCTTTCCACCCCCCATTAATCCTTTTTTGAATGCTATAGTTCCAGTTGAGCTTGTAATGAATATCAATTCCTAGGTACTTGTAAGAAGACACTTCCTCCAAGTTACTATTGTCATACATAAAATTAGCGTAAGTGTCCTTCGTGGATCTGATAATCATAACTTTTGTTTTGTCAGTGTTAACAGACATACCCATGGTAGAGCAGAAATCCATAAGAAAGCTAAGTTGTTTATCAAGATCAGATGGGCACCTTGCGAGAAGAACAATATCATCAGCATAAAGAAGAAGGATGATGACTATCCCAACTAAGATCGTGCCAGTACATCCTGCTTCCTCTAAACAACCTTCTAGCTTGTCGATGTAAATGCCAAATAGGGTAAGGGAGAGGGGACAACCTTGTTTAACTCTCATATTACACTTAATATCTTTTGACCACCCCTCATTGCTCTTTAACTTGGCAATTACATTCTCGTATAACCTTATAGTGGCCGCTCTTAGCTCGAAAGGAACATTTAGCTCTTCTAATCTATTCCATAGGTTGTTTCTAGGAACCGTATCAAAAGCCTTTCTAAAGTCCACAAAGCAACAGAAGAGATTGGATTTAGCATTACAGCATTCCTCCATAATGATCCTAAGCATAACGAGGTGGTCCGTTGTTGAGTGCTGCCTTTTAAAACCCGCTTGACCTTTAGCCCACTTACCTTCACATTCAAGCCAAATGCTCAACTTCTTTTCCAAAATAATACTATATAACTTGGCTAAGAGAGGGTTGATCATAATTGTCCGATAATTAGAGGGGTTATTTGTATCCCCACTTTTAAAAAAAGGGATAATGAGGCTTTGAGTCCAAGGTTTAGGGAACCCTTTCTTGACCACTTGGTTGAAAAGCTTGTGGATGTGGGGGATGAGGACAGGACCTCCAATTTTTAAGATTTCCGCCTGATAACATTCAATGTCTTTAGCTTTCCCATTTTCCAGGCGTTTAACCCCAAAAGCAATGTCTTATAATGAGAAAACTTCTTTCGTTGTGAGCAGGGTTTCAAAATCCCTAGCATTTGGAGATTCATAAAGCTTTTTAAGATAGGAATTCCAGTCATGTAAAGCAATTTTATTATTATCTTTAGTTTTCCTAGTTAGAATCTGCCTCCATAATTTCTTAGGAGTCACCTTAGAGAGGTGTAAGAGATTCTTTTTCCTTTTACGAATATATTGCCTTTTTTTCCTTTTAGTTAGGGCTTTGTAGATTTTTATCTTGTCAATTTTGAGAGATTCATCAACAGCTTCCTTAATTGCTCTCCTCGCACTTTTACAATCTTTGTCATACCACGGGTTGGTTTTGTTATTTCTTTTATTACTTGAGACTTCAATTGAGAAATTGTTTATATAATATGAGAGGGTTGTAGTAAAATTATGATAGAGGTCATCTATGTTGTCTATACTAGATAAAGGAAGAAAATTAGTTTTTAATTCATTTAGAAAGAGATCATTTTTATTTCTATCAAAGATTAAGTTCTTTTGACTATAAGGATTATCTTCTATGGGATCTCTATGCATGACAAAATTGAGAATTATGAGTAAAGGCCTATGATCAGAGTCAAGCTCGTGGTCGTCTAAGATGTCAAAATTTATTATTTCGTTATATAAATGGAGATCGGAAATAACATAGTCTACCACGTTGTTGCCAAGCCCATGGATGCAGGTCATCTGGCTAGAATTGGGCCACTTCTTTAGACCGTTGCAAATTATAAGATCCTGAGCACTATAGAGCTTGACTAGCTCCGACCCAAACAAATTATCCCCGAGGTCTTCAAAGCTCCTTTTGTACCGGCTAGCCAGAGTAAGGTCTTCATCTAACCAAAGATGATTGGGGTTGGAATGATTGCTTAGAACAATTTCTTGGTTGCTTGACGTTCGAGCATTAAAGTCACCCACTAAAAGGATATTACCTTCATTCCTTAAGCTAGAAATATCATTCTCTAAACGATTTTAAGGACTATTTTTATCTAGATTATTTTTCTTATAGAAGTTAGAATTAATGGGGGAAAAATAACAGATTGCTATGTAGGTATTTTTGTCATTAATTTCAGTAATCTCAATCCAACTATATTGGTTGTAAGGGTCATTTTTATAAATCCTAGCATGGGGAGAGATGTTCTTCTTAATGTAGCAAGCTATGCCCCCAATGCCTCTACGGGAGGATCACTTGTTCTAGGTAGACCATAGTGCAAAGCCATCTATGTTAGGGACCTTAGATTCTTCATGCTCCCAAGTTTCAACAAGCAATATAATATCAACATCATTTGAGATCCAACTTAGCTTGGGGCCTTTGTTCCATGGAAAGCGCCAACAGTTCCAAGAAATAATTTGGAGCATGTTGAATTGCTATTTATTACTATCTTTTTGGTTTCTATCTCAAATAACGGCTTTTCTATTTCTGATTATTACCCATTTTCCTTCCTTCCTAGCTTCTTTTACCTTTTGAACCTCCTTTCTTAATTCTTCTTGATCTTCTGGAATGAGATCTTCGTTTATAAATATTCTCGTTCCTTTTAGACTTGAGGTTTTACTAAGTATGTCATATTTATGGTCAATAGAGCTCACCTTTATTCGGATCAACCTTCCTTTATTCTCAGTTAATTTCCCTAACCCTGTTGCTTCTGTGAGACACGTGGTTTCAATTTGTAATATATTATGTAATTCTGTCTGGACTATGGCTAAAGTATCCTCGTCTACATCCTCTTTCAAACCGAAGATTATAAGGTTCAAGGCCCTTTTGTTACGCTCATGGTCTAATTCGATCAATTTTTTCATTTCATCTTTAATTGGTTTGATATCTAATTTACCTGCCCCACTATTTAGGGTGAGACTGTTGTTAACTTTTTCTTCTAGTTCTTTAATTATGTCCTTCATTTTAAGACTCTCTAAATTATCACCATCTCCTTGCTAGGTTGTTTGGTTCGTATCTTGGTTTTGTTTTTATATGACCTGCAACCTAGTCTCCATTGCCTCCATTTTATTCTCCAATAGTTCTATTTTATTTTCTATTTGTTTTTTGATCTTGTCTTCAAGAGATGTGAATTTGTTTTCCAGCATGGCTTCTAACTAGGTTTGTAGTTTGACTTCTCTATCTTCTCTACGTTTCTCTAAAGACTCTATATGCTCATAAAGGCTCTGTAGAGTAACTGTGCTAGGTCTACCTTTGGTAATATTTGGTAGCTGTGGTGAATTATTCATACTTGAGAATATATGAGAAAATCAAAATTTGAGATTTATCTCATAAATAATTATGCCTATATTTCCCTTTTAATTAAATTTAATTAATTTAAAAAATGTCATACCAACAAGTGTTTTCTAGAAGTGAATTATATTTTTTTGGGCTTGTGGTATTGATAAACCATGGTATTGTAACAAAGCTTATTTATAAAATAAAAACTTAACTCTAGATATTTATATTTTTTTTGTAAGCTGTTCTAAGTTCTATTAATTAAGAAAAATATAGTATAGTGCATAGTGAGAGTTGAGGAATTTAGCCTATTTATGCTCGTATATGTCTCCAAAATAGAAAAAAAAAAAGGGACTGCCCTTGAGAGGGAAACCAACCCATTAACACTCTAGAGAAGTCCGAGATAGCTAGCCTTTCTAAAGTGCTATTGAAAACTAGAAAAACTAAATTGATCAGATATGTTCGAAAGATAACTGTAGCACATGAGGCATGACCTTCAAGCTTTGTTGATTCTTCATTCTGGTCCACTTCAGGTCCCGCCGGTTCTTCTTCAGTGGGCATCCATAGATGCACGCTATTTCTTCCTCTTCCTTAGTGAAGATTTGTGGAGCCTTAGCGGAGCCTCGTCATTGTTAGCCCTACTCCAAATTTCGTCAGTTGATAGATTCCAGAGGTTTGGAATGTACATTAAGGAGGCTTTTACTGGCAGGTGCTTGAGCTTCCATGGTGTAGGCGACAGAGAGTGAGGGATGGTCAACTTGCGGTATCTATGCTTGACTCTGGGCGGGCTAGGCAAGGAGGGGTCAAAGCTAGAGATGAGGGAGGCTTCTACACCTAGGGGAGCAGAGGGAGAAGCTGCTAGCAGGGCATTGGAGGCGGAAGAGGGCTCAATGTCACAGTCAAAATGCCTATGCGCAATGTCGCGGTGCAGGTGTGCCGGAAGAGATCCTCTGAGGGATGCTCAACTTGCAGTATCTACGCTTGAATCTAGGTGGGCTAGGCAAGGAGGGTTCAGAGCTAGAGATGAGTGAGGCTTCCGCACCTAGGGGAGCAGAGGGAGAAGCTGCTAGCGGGGCATTGGAGGCGGAAGAGGACTCAATGTCACATTCAAAATGCTTGTGCGCAATGTCGCGGTGAAGGTGTGCCGAAAGAGCTCTTTTGACATTGCCACGGCATGGCTTCTGGCGTTGGTGAGGGGCCATGGAGCTGCAATTGAGTCTGGAAGCGAGGCAAGGGTGGAGATGCAGAGGGTGGACAATGCTTAGAGGGAGAGCGAGGTGGCAAGGATGAAAAGCAGATTGTAGGCGCAACAAGGGAGGATTATGCTAGACTGAGAGATCGAGGGATGACTTAATAGCTTGAGCATCGAGCAGAGAGCCCAGGTTATGGCAATTGAAGACATTAATTGCCTAAGATGACGGTGCAGAGATCAGGATCTAGCGGCAAGACGGCCATGGATTTTCTTGAAGGTGACATTTAATTACCACTTGAAAGTGTTAGGAGCTGGCAGGTTCGGACAGAAGAACGTCATATGCTGCCGTGAGAGAGTGAGCTGCGCGGGTGGCATGAGGTTTCACCCGAATCCGGGAAACTCCAGATATTTTTTAATTTTTTTTTTGTAAATTGGGTGGTTCCATGCCATTTTCTATTTATGTAAAAGACATGTTACAAAATTTAAAATTCAATATGAGGCCTCAACCTGCCCGAAGGAAACCAGGTCTGTTGGCCGTCTAAGAGCATGAAAAGCGTTCCAGAACTAAAACTGTTTCATTCTTCTATACTTAGCATGTGCTATCTGTCCTAGTAATAATGTAATGACATTCATAAAACTTAAAGTAAGTACATTCTTATCAAAAAAAGACATCAAAATTCTGTAACATTAAACTGCTATCCATCAGAGGAAGACACTGGGGCTAGGGCTATGACACTGGACCCAGGCATTTCAGTCTGATGAAGCTGTTGGAGCATCTTTTCCATTCTGCCAACTTTAGCATCCATTCTATTCAGTCCATGAGTTGCCTGATATTGAGTAACTTTGATGTGATTTATCTGGTCCTGAATATCCTCTAGCAAATCCTTAAGACGAGGGTCTTTTTTAACAGGGTCAACTTGAGTTGTAGGAGGCGAAATACTCTGGAGCGCTTTTGCAATGAGGCATTTGACTAACCAATATGTGTGGATAGTCTAGTTAAAGAGAGACAGGCGGCCTCTGGTGTTTCCTGGATCCGTTATAAAATCTAATATTTCTGTCTCCATTTCCATGTCCTCAGGGGCTAGTTGAACCTCTCGTTCCCATCCACGAAGTGTTTGTCAAACTGGGGAGGAGTTCCTCATCACATAACTTGCGACAAGATTCTCCAAGTGCTCTTGATTGGTTTTGCGGCCTCGTTTTCTGGGAGCTGGCTCCAACTGAGCTCGATGTTTGCCTTTCATGGTTTCGGCCTTTGGACGGCGCTTTCCCATGGTTGAAAAGAGCCTGATGAATATCACAGACAGCAACAATTGAACAGCGTAAGGATGAGGGTCCATATATATACAGTTTTTTACTCTCTTACTAGGATAGACAGCTCCATAATTGAAGGTTGCGGCTTCCATGCAGAAGATAGGCAGGGGATTATTAACATGCGGTCGTAAAGCCAAGAACAGAGAACTAGAGCAAGAATCATCTTGGGTGCCGGAGGGGCAGAGCATCTCCAAATGCTTGCTATAACCCTTCTGAATAATTTTACTAAGTGGAACCAAACATAACTTGAGAACAACACGACTCTGATGACGGGTTTGGGACCTGACCCAATGACTAACCCTGTTTACCCAATTTACAAAATAACCAATGAAGAAACCCAGAGTACCATTATTACAAATGACCCTGTTCAGTGCTCGACAAAGCAGAGGCAGAAACAGTTTGTATCTGAACATTCTATCAAAGGTCGACTGTTTGGATGTTGTTTCTAGCTAGGTAGTCGGGGATTTTCATTCATTACCAAGGGTAAGAGAGTTTATGAGGGCAAACAGAGTGCAAGGATCACGAAAGCACGGCTGAATGGGTTGTAAAATGGGTACGAAACAAAACTTCATGTCCCTACCTAAGTCAGCCAACATATACAACAATCTAAACTTATCATTTACAATTATTGCCATGAGAGCATAGGAAATGGTGTGGACATACCTGGTCTAGCTTGAAAAATCAACGAGTTGTGCAGCGTTTCTATCCCTCCGCTTCCTTCCACCGCTTGCATGCAAAACGCAGTGCATGAACGAGTGGAGAAATGAAGGGATTGCGCTTACCTTAACTGGAGGTTGCCCTCGGTCCTCGAGCGTGACAGCCTGGACACCCTGCAACATGATGTTTATCCACGAGCCCACACACTTCGCCAATCTTTTCTGCCAGTCCGTCATTAATTTCTTTAATGGTCTGGAGGCCGATCACGCTCCCTGCTATTACGGCTTTGTCGTTGTTCCGCCACTTGTGCACCCCGATCGGGGTGGTGTTGATCGTTATGAACAATCAGTTGGAGGGAATGTAGTTCAACATTCCAGATAGCATCTTTAGGGCGTCCATCTATGGTGCGTTCTACATTTTGGCATCCCCAGCTGACTAAATAGTCCGCTGCTGCATTGCCTTTTCGTTTCACATGGCAAGGGATCAGGTATTGGATGTTTTTCATCAGTTGACTGATTTCTTCAATAAGCGCTGATGTTCTCCAGCTCTTAGAAATTTTCTCCCAAGGTGTACCTTGTTGCAATTTTTGAAGTACACCTGTGACCAATTCTGAATCTCCCTCGACTATGATTCTCTGATAATTTTCTCTTATTGCTATGCGAATTCCTTGTTTAACTGCCAGAAACTCTGCTTCATTATTAGTGGCATGGCCTAGGTCAAAAGCATAGAATCTGCATACTGCCCCTTGAGAGTTACGGAAGATCCCTCCTGACCCAGCTTGCCCTGGGTTGCCTTTCGAGGCTCCATCATAATTGAGTTTGAGAAAGCCGGGTTGAGGTGGTTGCCATTGTTCTGTACTTGAATTAGGTGGAGGTCTAAATTTCCAGATTCCTTTACAGAGCATTTGAGGTTTTAGATTCAAAGATTCTAAAATCTGGGTTTTTATACCCACAGTTTGCCAATCTTCATCCGTCCAGCTTTCTGTTAGGATTGTTTCTCGTATGTTTTCAAGGGAGCACTGCCATATGTGAGACAGTGGTTGTGCAATGTCTTGAAAGACTCGTTGATTCCTAGCTTTCCAGGTGTTCCAGAGAAGGAAGCCCAATGAAAGGGTCCATGCGCGATTAATCACTTGGCAATGATACCTTCCTTTTCGCCAATTAGCAATAGTTTCAATGATACTTTCATTGTTCTTGTCTGTCTGGCGAAACAATTGTTCCAGGTTCGCCCATTGTGGTTGTATCATTTCACAAGAGTTAAGAAGATGTTCTGTTGTTTCATTTTCCTTGAAGCAGAGGAGGCAGCACGAAGGGCCTATCATTCCTCTTTTCTGTAGGTTTTCCCAAGTGAGAATCTTTCGATGACTTATCAGCCACAGAAAATGTTCCACTTTGGGCCAATGTCGTGATTCCCGGATTCTTTTCCATATTGATTGTACAATATTCTGATTTTGTTGGGATTGAATATGGTAGCCTTCCTTAATTGTAAATAAGCAAACAGAAACTCCATATATTTATATTAAAAACAAACAGGAAGTCCAGATATTTTTTATTGTTTTGTTTCTTTGGTTGACTTGATTCATTCTTACTTACCTAGCAATATTCAAATGAGCGTGCAGAATATTCAAATGAGTTGCAATATTGAAATGAGCGTGCAGAATATTCAAATGAGTTGCGTGCAAGAAGACTTCACCCTAATCTCTTTATGAATTGCGTGCAAGGTACTGGCTATGAAGAGTTCAAACTAATCTTCCTTTTATATATAACCGACAGAACTGTCTAGTATCAAGGAATAAGCTAAACTTCGAGATCTAGAAGACCATACGAAAGCCTCTAACCAGTACTGTGCCTTTTCCATCTGCTCTTCAATGGCAGACATAGAAGTTGAACTCACATCCATATCCACTCCATCTCCTCATGAGACCTCCACCTCCACCTCCACCGCTATGTCTTCCGAGGATGAGCCGGGCTGTTTTGATGTTTTTATTAACCATCGCGGCCCCGACGTTAAAAACACATTTGCCAGCTATCTTTACCGCCGACTTCTTCTACGGGGACTGCGAGTATTTCTCGACAAATCGGAATTGCAAGAGGGACTCAATTTTACTTACCAAATAGAAGCCGCTATTCGAACCGCGTCAGTCCATGTGGCCATATTTTCCCCAAGATATGCGGAATCTAAATGGTGTTTGGACGAGCTCCTCCAAATGTTCGAGTCAGGGGCATCGATTATTCCAGTATTTTATCATGTGAAACCTGCTCACCTTCGCTGCACGCAGGCCAAAGGTGGAGTTTACTCTCAGGACCTCCAGAAACTGGAAGACAAGAAAACATATGATGCTCAAACTCACGAGGAGAAGCCGCGACACGACCCTGCAACTATTCAAAAGTGGAGGGAGGCTCTTTCTCATGCTGCTCAAATAAGTGGATTCGAATTTGATGCAAATTATACGTGAGAACTTTTACTTCCACTTCTCTCCTTATATCTATTTGCCGTAGTTACGATTATTTTTTTGCCTATGGAAATTTCTTTAAGATTTTAAAAAAATTTGGCAATGATTTTTGTAAATTTAGGTTATCTCTATTAAATTCCAATATAATTTAGATTATCGCTATTAAATTCCAATACTGTTTTTTTCTAAAAGATTTTTGATAGTGCTGAAATATTTTCATCATAAAAATATGATTCAAACATTTATGTAAATTTAGATTATCTCTATTAAATTTCAATATAATTTAGATTATCGCTATTAAATTTCAATACTGTTTTTATTCTTAAAAAAATTTTGATAGTGCTGAAATATTTTCATCATAAAAATATGATTCAAACACAACTACTAAGTTTTTTTTAATGTTGGATAGATAGAATATGGAAATTGGTTACTAATTTTTATTTATTTTATCATTTTATCAGTGACGAAGGGGAACTGCTTGATAAAGTCGTTGAACGCGTGGTGAAGAAGGTGAAGAAAGTGAAAAAAAGAACTTTGGATGTAACGGCGAAATATCCTGAAAATTTGGATGCAGCGCCTAAAGATTCTGAAAGTACGGCCCTACTCGGGCAGCACAGTGGAAAACTTCAGGTTCTATCGCAGTGGGTCCCCTGGCTGCTTGGAGTATGCTTATTTTGTAAAATATTTCTTGCGGTTGCTGTTACCTTACTCTTTTTCATTTCGTTTATCACGTTCACTATAATGTTTAGTAAAATGGTAAACAGCCAAATTAACTTGCATTAAAAAGGCAAACTCTCCTAACATTATGAAGTGAGTTAGGGTTAAATTAATGGTTTTGGGTGAGTCTGTATTATCAGCATCCTTTTGAGGTTGATTGAAGAGGGAAACTTCTGTGGTGAAAGTAGAGAGACGTTCCCCTCCTTCACAGCCATGTAATTTGCCATTCCTAATACCATTGAAGTTTTGTGATCTGTCATATTTTATATATATATATATATATATATATATATATATATAATCAAACAATTGTGTATAACGATATTTTTTTGTATGGAGTTAATGTTTCCATAATATTATATTTGGAAATAATACAATAATAATTGCATTAACGATTTTAAGAAAAGTAATAACAAAAAAATTGATAAATGTGTAATTCTTTCCTTATTCATTATGGAATTGATATGTAAAAATATATTCCACATAATTGACATGTAAAAAAGTATTTATATTGTTGTGGTGTGTGACTTCTTGTTTTATAAAAATATATGGAATCGTATTTAATTATTGAATTATTGGTTATAGTTAGGAAGAGATAAATCTCAAACATAGAGATTCAAATATTCCTTTAACTGAATTGATTCTATGTTCAAGATAGTTTATCTTAATTTGTTTATGTATAATTTGATGTATTAATATTTTTACAATAAAATTTACACATTTTTGTTTGAGTGATCAATTTACTCTCTTATTTAACATGGTATAAGAGCATAGTCTAAGCGACTCCCTCACAAGAGATGTCAAAGACATTTTATTATGAATGTGTTAAAGTATGGCACTATGGAAAATTGGTCCACGGTAGTCGTGGCCTTGAAAAGCTTAGCAATGATTTATTTTTCCAAAGGCGATGACTACAATGGAAGCACCCTCGCCATTTTGGAGAAAAATGTGATTCTGGAACAACTATGAGAAAGGCATAGTCATTGACAGCTTGTTGAAGAACGTGTTGTATCACCCTCCAAATGTTGAGCAGAGTGCAGGGTCAGTACGCTTCTACCAACGATGGCGGATGTGAAGGAGGCCACAATTAATGGGGGGCTTTCAGATGGCATACAGGGCCTAATTATGTTACTTGAAGAAGGGGATTCAAAAGCTCGAAAGGAAGCCATTAGGCCTAATTATGTTACTTGCAGAAGGGGATTCAAAAGCTCGAAAGGAAGCCATTAGGGTGATCTATAGTCTTTGTTTCTATAATGATAATAAGAAAAACATTGTTATGGCAAGGGAAATACCTTTGTTATTTGGGGTTTGATCAACATGGTAAGAATCCTTAATGATACCGTTAAGGGGTAGAGAGCACGTTGTCGCCATTTTGTCTTCGCTATGTTGCAATAGCAAGAAAAGAGGCAAGAAAAGAGCCATGGAGGCTTGTGAGGCCTCGGTGCTGGAGTATGTGTTTCTGTTCGTGGATCCAATCAAAGCGAAAGGACATATCTTTGTAAATCATTGATAAATGGAGCACATTATCATTAGACTAGACTGGTAGAACTGTGTAAGTGGGCCATGAAATCATTGAAGTGTTGAGACAACAATGGGGTAGGAGTAGGACTCACTAGATCCCACGTTAGACTTGCATGCAGTGCTAGTGTGCAGATTTTGTGTTATGTGTGGAACTACTTTGAGCTAAGTGATGGAGGCGTAGTCCACACTTGTGAGTGCATATGATGGATTGAATATTAAGGAGCATCATGTAAGATGATGTCGTGATAGGTAGATGTGAGGATGTGAAGAGTCACAATTTAGTATAGTTGTGAGTTGATGTGCTATACCAGATACATTGACAAGTAGAATGTGATGATTGAGTTGCTCCAGCTTGATTCGTTGGCCATGAACGACTTTGTCCATGTGACAAATCAGCTAGGAAATAGTTTGTTAGAGTGGTAAGGAGAGCCTAGAGTTGTTGCTTCTATATTGATTGATGTGGCATATTGTTGGAGATCGTGGTACATGGGTTGAGAGTAAGAACAAAAGGTAATGTATGTGAAATTGTAGTTATATTTTATATGGTTGAACAAATATAGTAGTGAATTTAGTAGTGATTCTAGATATATGTAAATATGAACTAAAGAAAATTTATTTGAGTCCTAGTTTAATCATCATGCACTCATTAGCTAACTATTTCATACAGGTGGAGATAGTCCTAGTTAATTGAAGTGCAATTTAGCTTATAATATCTCCAATATCTCCTTAAAGCACTACCACATGAAACAAAATGAATGGGTCCTCACAAGAAGCCATGTAAAGTATCTATTTTACAATGCCTCTAAGTAAAGATGAAAACCCTCATTAAAAATACAATATTAAAAAGGAAATACAACTATTAGGCACTTATGTCCTTCACCCCGAGGTGGTTTCATAGAAAATGAAACTTCTATTCAGTGAAAGTATTCATGAATATGTAATCTATTTGTTCAGAAACTCATTCTCAAATGTAGTGCATGTGGATCTTGATGTGTTTTTTCGTTTTTGCTACACTAGATCTTTGGAAAAATTTAGTGTGCTTTGATTGTCACACTAAATGATATTCAGGGGATGAAATATGTAACCAAGTTCAATGAGGAAGTTCTGCAACCAAATGACCTGAATGACAATGTTAACTACACCTATGTATTTGGCCTCTATCGATGATAAAGAAATCACATATTTATTTTTGCTATACCAAAAATGGGGTTGAAATCCAAATTGAGGACATAACATGAAGTGGATTTTGTAGCACTCCCTCCCACACCTTTGCTTTGCTCAGAATATGGAAGGTATTACATTTTAATTAAATCAATTTCCATGTTTCCTTATGAAGATGAGGTTACAAAAATCATTTTTCTTCAAAGTAAAAAATTAGACTATGATATTGGCATCATATTTAGCTCATCTAGAATTTTTAGGAAATAGAAATTTTATCTAAATCTGATTCCTCGATCCAAAAGTATGCTCATTTAAAGTTTGACTCATTAAAGAGTGGCACATCAACCATGTACCACCACATGTCACCCACAAGTAACACACGTAGACCTGTCATGTCATCCCTAACAATCTCACACATATCATGAATCCTATATATCATCCATGTAAACATCCTCTAATTTTATTAACACCTATCATGTGTGCAAAAAGCCATGGGATTCAACAAGCCACCTCATTGGATTTAGCAACTACTCTTTGTATTATCTATCTAGGTAACATAATATTACTTTTGTTCTCTTTAATGGTCTCCCAAGGATCATATTTATAGGCTTTCTTCAGATTAATTCATGGTGAAAATGAAGTTTGATTCCATTGTGGGTTTTCTGTACTTAAGGGGCTCATAATAAAGGCATGCTTAAGGGGAACATAATAAAGGTGTTCGGTTGTCTAATCAGTCGATGCTCGATCCTTTCTATTTATGGTTGGCTTGAATGTGGAAGTGGGAGATTCCGACAAAGCTGAAATGTTTCACCTGGCTTTTTGTCCACAATCGTATTCTCACCTGGGACAACCTTACACGAAGAGGTTTCGTGGGCCCTAGAGTTTGTCCACTTTGTAGGTCAGCAGAGGAGAATGTTGTGCACCTTTTCTTGGCATGCCCCTGGGTCCTAATTGGTGTTTGGGACGCGATCACTTCATTGCTGAATATTAACAATTTTGTGGACACAAACTCCATCCTTTCATGTCTACAATGCTCGGCCACACACAACAGATTATACAGGGCCATACCTCTGTATTTTTTTTGGGCAATTTGGTGAAGTCAAAATGCATGCATCTTTGACAGCGATGTCCCGAATCTAAGACAAACTTCTCTTAGATCTACTAATTTTTTCTTCGAGATTGGACCTCTCTATCCCATCAGTAAAATGAGTGACAAGACTTTCAAAGATATGGGACACAGTTATCCTAGAGGTTTCTTTGATGGTGCCTCATGGGGTGTGTTTGTGGATGTGGAGTTGTCATCTCCTTATCTCCTACTCATCATTATCACTTTGGTTGGTATGGAGGTTTCGGTACTAACCCACGAGTTGAGATACTTGCCCTCTGGAGAGTTCTTAGATGTACATTATGGCTAGCTGTTCAAATTCAAAGTCCGGAAAATTATTTAAACTTTACAAATTAAACCTATAATTCATTAAAAAAAAAAAAAAAAAAAAAATCTTTTAAATTTAAACAACAATTTAAAAAAATATTAAAAATAAATAAATCTCAACATTCAAATAAATAACTCATGGTAAATCTAGATATTCAAATAAATAACTCTAGATTGATGGTCAAGGTAAATATTGAAATAAATAACTCTTGGCAAAGGACAAATATATAATATTATTTGAATAAGTCTGGATTGATGGTCAAGGTAAATTTTGAAATAAAAAACTCTTCGCAAATGACAAAGATATAATATTTCAATTCAATTGAAACACGGTATCACTCCCGATCACATGTTTTTATAATTCTAAATCAATAATACTTTCGCCTTTTTATTCAGGGAATCGAATTATTGGAGACAGCGTACCAGAAACACAGATTGTCGCCACGTGTTAACCGAAGTAATGTTTATATTGAAAGCAAACAGGAACCTCCACAACTCGACTATTGTTGGACAGTGCGCAGCAAATTAAAAAACACAACAACAGCAAATCAATCATGCACATAAAGAAACAGTGATTTTACCGTGGTTCACCCAACCATTCTGGGCTACGTCCACCAAACATAGGCATCGGCAAACTTTATTAATCAAACAGGAGATTACAAACTCTCACACCCTCTCCAAAACAAACGTATGGATACCTGTTTTATAGCAAGGAGAATCTAACTGCCTCATAAATCCTCTCAACTCAAATTTAGGATGCATTAACTCCCTCCCAACAAACTGGAGCTAATCTAGGAACTAATTCCTAATTTTTGTCACCTAATGAGATTTTTGCCTATTTTAATGAAAAACAGAAAATCTCAACAATCTCCACCTTGACAACAATTAGCCTGATGCCCTGTTATTATTATTTTATCTTTTCTGCAAGCCAAGAGAAGCCAAACACCAACGCAGCTTCTCCAACAAACCGGTTTCCGTGAACATGTCCGCACAGCTTCCCTTTGTATGCACTCAAGAGACTCCTTCGTTGATAACCCTGTCTTACAAAATATAATTTAATTGGAATAAGCTTTAATTTGACATGAGAGTCGGATTCTTAGCTAAATGTATCACTTGACTCACTGGCTGTGCAACCCGATGTTGTCCCGTAACCTACCAAACTCAATCACCAAACCTTTCAAACTAAACCGCCTCTTTGTAAGCATGCGAAGTGAAGAATGTATTCTCAAGCCATAGTGGATAAAGCAACAATGTTCAGAGTTGGACATCCAACCGATAGCTCCACCTCAAGAAGAGTAAAGACGACTCTAAGAGTTGACCTTCTATCCAAATCACCCGCAAAATCTAATCAACATATCCGTAAAACACCACTACTCTTATCAGAAGTAATACAATAACTACTTGTGCCTCTCAAATACCGAGGCACCCATTTCACTGCTGACCAGTGTTCTTTACCCGGGTTTTCCATATACCTGCTGACAACCCCAACTGCATGTGAAATATCGGGTCGAGTACAAACCATCGCATACATCAAACATCCTACTACATCGGCATATGGAATTCGAGACATATAATCTTTTTCTTCATCTGTATTAGGACATAAACTCGAAGAAAGCTTAGAATGGGAAGCTAAAGGGACTGACACAGGCTTCACATTGTTCATACCATACCTCACAAGTATTTTCTCAATATACTTCTGTTGTGATAGCCACAGCTTACCATTGCTCCTGTCTCTGAAAATCTCCATGCCCAAAATCTGTCTTGCTGCTCCTAGATCTTTCATATCAAATGTCCTTGCCATCTGAGTCTTCAACCTGTTGATTTCTTCAATGCTTTTGCTTGCTAAAAGCATATCGTCAACATACAATACTAAGATAATGAACATGCCATTACTTAACTGCTTAAAGTAAACACAATGATCATATTCACTTCTTATATATTTTTGACTCAACATGAAAGAATCAAACTTCTTATACCACTGTCGAGGCGACTGCTTCAGGCCATATAATGACTTCTTGAGCCTGCAGACAAATTTCTTATTGCGATGTTGAACAAACCCTTCCGGTTGTTCCATATAAATTTCCTCATCTAAGTCTCCATGTAGAAATGCAGTCTTAACATCTAATTGTTGCAACTCTAAATCAAGCAAAGCAACTAATGCTAACACAATTCTAATTGAAACAATTTTAACCACTGGTGAAAAAATCTCATGAAAGTCAATACCGGCTTTCTGAGAAAACCCTTTTGCAACCAGCCGCGCTTTGTACCTGTCTTCCATATCATTCACTCCCCGTTTCACCTTGAAAACCCATTTGCATCCCACAGTTTTCTTGTCTTTCGGAAGCTCAACCAGATCCCATGTGCCATTCTTACCTAAGGCCATCATTTCTTCCTTCATAGCTGCTTTCCACTTGTCACTTTTCGAACCTTCTATTGCTTCCTGATAGCACAGAGGTTCATCGTCATTAGCAGTAAATGCAACTGAAGTAACATAATCATCATACCTTCTCGGTGGCCGTTTGATTCTTGTCGACCTCCTTAAGGATGTTTCTGGTTGACTACCATCTGTAGGAACTTCTTGCCGATCAGTATCTGAGACCTGTTCATGACCTACATCTGAACCCTGTTCATAATCTGATTCTGAAACCTGTTCATGACTAGAATCTGAACTATGGTCATCATGACTATCATTAGAAATGCTATCAAACTGAATGTGCTGAAAATCAAATACATCATCCTGTTTCAATTTACTATCTACATCTAACTGTACAAGAGAGGATTCATTAAGCTTTACATCTCTGTTGATGATGATTTTGCGGGTAGTAGGATCCCACAATCTATATCCCTTTGTTCCAACACCATACCCAGCAAAGATATACCTTTTAGACTTTGGATCTAATTTAGTTCACTGATGTTTAGGCACTAGAGCATATGCATCACAACCAAACACTCTGAGTTTAGAATAGTCACAAGGGTGTCCTTTCCATACCTCTTGCAGAATCTTGCAGTCTATCGCCGTCGATGGAGATCGGTTTATCACATAACAAGCTGTTGCCACTGCTTCCGTCCACAACTCCTTTTGCAACCCGGCGTTACTCAACATACTCCTTGCTCTCTCTAGAAGAGTCCTGTTCATGCGTTCAGCAACTCCATTTTGCTGAGGAGTATAAACCGTGGTCTTATGTCTCTCAATCCCTGCATCCTTGCAATAGCTGTCAAACTCCTTGGAAGTAAACTCACCACCATTGTCAGTTCTTAAACATTTGATAGTTCTACCAGTGCTGTTTTCTACCAATGCTCTAAACTGTTTGAAAATTGTAAAAACATCAGACTTCTTTTTCATCATGTAGACCCACACTTTCCTAGAAAAGTCATCAATAAACGATACAAAATATGACGAGCCACCATATGACGCTGTAGGGGCTGGACCCCAAACATCTGAATGAATATAATCAAGTATCCCTTTACTAGTATGTTTGCCTGTTTTAAATTTTTGTTTACTTTGTTTGCCAAACAAACAATGCTTACAGAAATCTAACTTTCCAGATCTTAGATTAGGAAGTAACTTGCGATCAGCCAAAATTTTCAACCCTCTTTCGCTCATATGGCCCAACCTTTGATGCCATAGGCGAATGGAACTACTGTCATGTTCAGACACCGTAGTCACATGAACTGACCCTGTTCTTCCTTCTAACTGAAACAGATTTCCTACTTTCTTAGCTTTCATTACTAGTAAGATACCTTTATAGATTTTCATAACTCCACCTTGAATTGCAGTTTTATATCCATTCGTATCCAATGCTCCTAAATAAATTAGATTTTTTCTTAAGTCTGGAACATGTCTCACATCTGTTAACAATTTAGTTGTGCCATCAAACATTTGCAGTTGTATACTTCCTATCCCAACAATATTATATGTGACATCATTACCCATGTACACGACTCCATCATTAACTGATCTATATGTCTTAAACCATTCTCTATGAATACACATGTGGTTTGATGCACCGGAATCTAACAACCAATGTTGACCATGATTTGACATATTAACAGACAACACTTCGTCGCTCATACCTGAACCAGATGCCGAACCTGTATCTATCGTGTTTTCCTCCTTCTTCTCTGTCGAAGAATCTGCTTTTGAAGTTTGTTGTTGTCGCTTCCAGCAGTCCTTCTTCAAATGCCCCGATTTGCCACAAAACCAGCACTTTACTTTGCTCTTCTTCCCTTTCGACTTTGAACGCGAATCGCTGCGCTTACCAGAGCGACTTTCTCTAGAACGACCTCTAGCCATCATTGCCTCTGATGTAGAGGTGTCAGCATTCGACTTCTTCCTCGTCTCCTCAGACAACATGGCTCCAACCACATCGTCAAACTCAAGGACGGCTGCAGTACTAAAGCTTATGGAAGTAACAAAGTGATCCCATGATTCGGGCAATGAACACAATAGAGTTATTGCCTTATCCTCTGAATCAAATTTTACATCTAGATTTTGTAATTGTACCACTAGAGTATTGAAAACATTCAGATGGTCAGTAATCGAGGTACCTTCCTTCATCCGCAAACCATAAAGCTGCCACTTCAGGAGAATCCGATTTGTCAAGGATTTCGTCATGTAGAGCTTTTCAAGCTTTATCCACAAGCCTGCGGCGGTCTTCTCTGACACAATGTTGAACAGAACGTCATTTGCCAGACATAACCGAATTGCGCTCAGAGCTCTGTCATCCAACTCATCCCATTCATCCTCCGTCATGGAAGAAGGCCTTTTGCTTTTCCCCAACAGTGCTTTCGCCACGCCTTGTTGAACCAGCAGATCGTGCATCTTTAGCTTCCAGATCTCGAAATTCTTTTTGCCATTGAACTTCTCAATTTCAAACCGGGCATTTTGAGTTTTCGCCATCTTGTATCAGCAAAAAAACACAATAATCTCTAATTGCCACCTTTTAATGAATGAAGTTTTTGTTAAAAAAAAAATAATGCGCTTCACCTATACAATGGCTTTGACTCAAACTTGATATGGTGAATATTTAAATCGATATTCAATAAATCAATAATATATACCATGCAAATGGCATTAAACTTAAAACTATGAAGTGTTACCTTTGTACAACAACTTCATATTAAAATCGATTTATAAAAAAAAAAGGATCATGGCATATTACTCATATCGATTTAAAACGCATTTAAAAAACCAAAACCAATACAAATCGATTTATACAAATCGATTTTACAAACTTCAAAGCAGCACTCCAATAGAATCGATTTTCAATGGCATTTGTATACCATTGATACTCCAGTATAAAAAAACGATTTAATCTCACCACTTCAAATCTATTTTCAGCAACACTCCAACTTCGAGCTCCAACTAAACACTTTCCAGATTTATCTCTGATCTTTAAATAACAGAAGTTAATCTTAAAAGAAATGCCTATGCCGTATTATAAATCGATTTTAATATAATTCAAATCGATATATTAAAATAATTCAAATCGATTTAATAAAATGGCAAACTCTCACCGTTGAACACCATTCAACTCAGCCTGCTCACGGCTTCTCCAGTCAAACTGTTCGATCTCCCTCACATGCAATTTAACAGCAATCCGGAATTTCATATACCACACGCCCTCCAGCTCACAACGCTGTCAACAACAGGTCACGCAGATCATTCGAGCAGCTCAACAGCTCTTGGACGACTGCACAACGGCTCTGCTTTATGAAATTGACGCTGCCCGAGTCGTTCAACGCACATACCAGCTCTCGGCCTAGCAGCTTGACAACCCACAGCACATAATGGACGACCACAGCAACGGATTTCAGCAATCGGTTTAACAATCTCACGCAGTGGATCAGCGCTCCAACCATACTACGCACCACGCACTCCAAGCAATACTACGCAGCACTCCAGTTCTACGCACCAGCAATGCAACGCACTCCAACATTCGCTCTGATACCAATTGTTGGACAGTGCGCAGCAAATTAAAAAACACAACAACAGCAAATCAATCATGCACATAAAGACACAGTGATTTTACCGTGGTTCACCCAACCATTCTGGGCTACGTCCACCAAACATAGGCATCGGCAAACTTTATTAATCAAACAGGAGATTACAAACTCTCACACCCTCTCCAAAACAAACGTATGGATACCTGTTTTATAGCAAGGAGAATCTAACTGCCTCATAAATCCTCTCAACTCAAATTTAGGATGCATTAACTCCCTCCCAACAACCTGGAGCTAATCTAGCAACAAATTCCTAATTTTTGTCACCTACTGAGATTTTTGCCTATTTTAATGAAAAAAAGAAAATCTCAACAACTATAACTCCAATTGTTTTGTTTTTGGTTTGGGTGTTATTTTTTTATATAACTTAGGCAAAGGCATGAGAAGTCAAAGCCGTGCATCAGTCTATCCGAAAACAACAATTTTTTTGTTTGAAAGATTAATTAAAAGGTTAAAGAGTTATCAACGTCACGTGTTCTTAATTTAATTTTATTGGATTTGAAAAGGTGTTAAAGTTATTTGAAAAGGGTAGAGCAAAGATTTTTTTTAAAACAAAGGATTTCGTAAGGAATTTATGTTAAAAGTTATGAGATAATGGAGCTTCAAAACAAAGAGATTTTATGTTAAAAAAAATAATATATATATATATATATATGTTTGGGAGATCTTTGTGAAGTGTTTTTTATTTTTTTTAAAATGGTTTTTTGAGTCAAAGTTAAAATAGATTGTTTATTTGTTTTTTTTGGGAAAGTGTTTTTAAGATAGGGTTTTATTGGAAAAGGAGTTTAGGGTTTTGAAAATTTCAGAATTTTTTTTTTTTCAATCAAGCATGATAGTGTTTTGAGTTTATAAAAATCATTTTGTGTACGTGAATTTGATGAAGATTGTGTACGTATATTGATTTATTTTTTTCATAGTTGATATAGAAAGAAGCGTCGTGCAATAAGAAAAGTAACCATAAGATAGAAAAGAGCCAAAATGTTATGAAGAACTCATAGAGGTTCTTGCCACAACTGAGGATCTTACAAGACAAGTAGATGAAGCAGAACAATTCAAGGATGCATGAACTAGGATGGATTCAATAACAATGTTAATGTAAAAAAATTGATTTTTGGGTTGTCAAAATGCAAAATTTTCTTCGATATAAAGAGTTAAATGAGTAACACTCTAATAACCCATATGATGAAGTATGTGATGCTTTAGTATTGAATTTTATAAAAAATACATTGGATGAGAATTTTTCATCCAAGGTAGAAAAAGTTACATCTTCCCAAGAAGCATGGAAGATCTTGGAAGCAAAATTTGGCACAAAGGATAGTGGCATGCAACAACAATTGTGCCACAATTCGAGAAGTTAGTCGTAGATCTGAGAGTAAATGAGTAAGACCCTAGAATGACAATAAAGCTTGGAGAATCCACTCAAAAGTGGATGATGGTCATGCAGACTATAAAAGTGAAACCCATTATGCAAACATGCATATGGACGAAGAAGATGCAACAAAAAATGCAGATAGAGAATCTAAATTGTCTATGTATGAAGCAATGCAAGATCATATAAATGCTCAACTCCATTGTAAGGTGGATGGTGAAGATCATGGTGAATCCCACTGTGACGAAATATATGTGGATGATGAATACAAACTGAGATGTGAATTGGTGAATCTATCCACAGCTGATGAATTTGGTGTAGTTGAAATTGTTAATGGGCACATGCATGCTTGAATATCCCATCATAGGGTGGATAAACATTACATTAATGACACTTGTTGTATATTTTTGAAACACAGATTGATTGTGGCAATATGAAAAGTGTTATGTTTCATGAAGAATTAAAGGTTGAAGTTGCCACTATAGCAACAAGTTATGAAGCATTTAGAACTCTTCATGACGCAATGCATGATTTAGTAGTAGTTGATGATCAAGAAGAGGATAAATTGATTGAAGAGTTCTTTATGAGAATATCCACTTATGTAATAATAATGGAAGATAGTCTCAATGAAGTTGAATAGGCAGAGAAGGAAGAGGAGAAAGCTCTCATTGTGGAGCATGATGAAAATGTTTTTAACATTGTTTTTTAGTATGTAGGCGTTTAAAATAGCATAGGAGCTAAATTTGAAAACACCATTGTTGATAAGTTTGATGTATATTTGAAGCTCATTGAAGAATGGATCAAGAATCAAATTAAACAAATTGATGATAATCTAAAAGCAACAAATGGAATGAAAGAATTAAATGATGGTGAAAGAGAAAAAAAAAAAGAGTGATTATGCTTTGACATGTAAGCATAATGATGATATTGAGTGTGCATATTACAAGAAAAAAGGATAAGTACTTGATGATGAAAGTGAAGGGAAAGACATGGAAATTTGTGGAGAAGAAGAAGAAAATGTTGGAGGAATCTTTCAATTTTGGAGTTTTGAAGAAATTGAATTTTACTATGAGCTAAAATTATGGCAATAGTCGATTGATTAGGTGTATGATAATGATAAATTGAATTTTGATTATAAACTTGATCATAGTGTGAATAAATGACAACAATCCATGAGTGAAAGAATTGTTGAAGAGGAAGTTGTAGAAGACAGACTTAGAAAAAATAGAAGATAAGTAGAAAAAAATAACAGCAGTAACCAGTGAAGAAATATAGAGCCTACAACAAGAAAACACAACAAAAAATGAAGCAGTTTCGAGGATATAGAATCTGGAGGAAACGAAAAAGAAATTGAAAAATTGTAGAAACTTTTGAGTCATTGTAAGCCCAGCTGGGACTTAGACCAGTAGGCATATTCAAGTTTTGATTGAGTCAATTTTTTGCTGTAAGCCTAACATGCATAGTTGAGTCATGTTTGAGTTATGTTGAGTCATATGATTGTATTTATTGGGAAGGTGGGGGGGGGTGGGGGTGTGTGGGGGGGGGTGGGAGGAGGTGTTAGAAACAGTAAATTACTCCTGTATGCATGAAGAGTTGAGTTCATATGTGTGAGTTAAGTTAATTCTAATATTATAAGTGAACTGTGAATTTGCATAGAGAAATTAACTAGATTTGATTCAAGTCTAGTTAGAGTCTGCACGATTCCATGTTTAGTGAGTGTGGTCCTTATATACACATGATTGGGTCATTTTAATGTGTGTGAATTCTATGAGGCGAGAAGAGCCAAGATTCGAAACTCGGTGAATGTGTATGTGAGAAATTTTATATTGAAAGAAAACAGAAACTCCATATATTGAAAACAAACGTAAAGAGCCATGGAGGCTTGTGAGGCCTGGGTGCTAGAGCACGTGTTTCTGTTCATGGATCAATCAAAGCGAAAGGACATATCTTTGGAAATCATTGATAAATGGAGCACATTATCATTGGAATAGACTGGTAGAAATGTGTAAGTGGGCCATGAAAACATTGAAGCGTTGAGACAACAATGGGGAAGGAGTCAAGACTCACTAGATCCCACGATAGACTTGCATGCAGTGCCAGTGTCCAGAGTCTACATCATACCTGTAACATATATGTGTTTTGTGCTATGTGTGGAACTACTTTGAGCTAAGTGATGGGGGCGTAGTGCACACTTGTGAGTGCATATGGGAGATTGAATATTAAGGAGCATCATGTAATATAACGTCGTGATTGGTAGCTGTGAGGATGTGAAGGGTCACAATTTAGTATAGTTGTGAGTTGATGTGCTATACCAAATACATTGACAAGTATAATGTGATGATTGAGTCAATCCATAACCACAGACGACTTTGTCCATGTGACCAATCGTCTAGGAAATAGTTTGTTAGAGTGTTAAGGAGAGCCTAGAGTTATTGCTTCTCTATTGATTTGTGTGGCATATTGTTGGAGATCGTGGTACGTGGGTTGAGGGTAAGAACAAAAGGTAGTGTATGTGAAATTGTAGTTATATTTTATATGGTTGAAAAAATATATTAGAGAATTTAGTAGTGATTCTAGAAAGATGTGAATAAGAACTAAATAAAACTGAGTTGAGTCCTAGTTTAATTATCATGCACTCATTAGTTACTATTTCATGCAGGTGGAGATAGTCCTAGTTAATTGAAGTGAAATTAAGCTTATACTATCTCCAATATCCCCTAAAGTGCTACCACAGGAAACAAAATGAATGGGTCCCCACAAGAAGCCATGTAAAGTATCAATTTTACAATGCATATAAGTAACACATAAAAATTGTACAAAATATGAAAACCCCCATTAAAAATAAAATATTAAAAAGGAAATACAACTTGTCCTTCACCCCAAGGTGGTTTCCTAGAAATTGAAACTTCTATTCACTGAAAGTATTCATGAAGATGACAGCTATTTGTTCAGAAACTCATTCTCAAATGTAGAGCATGTGGATCTCGATGTGTTTTTTCGTTGCCGCTACACTAGATCTTTGGAAAATTTTCGTGTGCTTTTATTATCACACTAAATGACATTCGGGTGATGAAATATGTAACTAAGCTCAATGAGGAAGTTCTGCAACCAAATGACCTGAATGAAAATGTTGACTACACTTGTGTATTTGGCCTCTATCAATGATAAATAAATCACATATTTCTTTTTGCTAGACCAAAAAATGGGGCCGGAATCCAAATTGAGGACATAACCTGAAGTGGATTTTTTAACACTCCCTCCCACACCTTTGATTTGCTCGGAATATGGGAGGTATTACATTTTAATTAAATCAACGTCCATGGTTCCTTATGAATATCAGGTTACAAAAATAATTTTTCTTCAAAGTACAAAATTAGTTTATGATATTAGCATCATATTATCTCATCTAGAATTTTCAGGCAATAGAAATTTTATCTAAATCTGATTCCTGGATCCAAAATTATGCTCATTTCAAGTTTGATTGATTAAATAGTGGCACATCAACAAGGTACCACCATGTATCACCCACAAGTAACACATGTAGACCTGTCATGTCATCCCTAACAATCTCACACATCTCATGAATCATATATAGCATCCATGCAAACATCTGCTAATTTTATTAACACCTATCATGTGTACATAAATCCATGGGATTCACCAAGCCACCTCATTGGATTTAGTAACTACTCTCTGTAATATCTATTTGGGTAACATAATATTACTTTTGTTCTCTTTAATGGCCTCCCAAGGATCATACTTATAGGATTTATTTGCATTAGTTCATGGTGAAAATGAAGCTTCATTCCATTGTGGGCTTTCCTTACTTAAGGGGATCATAGTAAAGGCATGCTTAAGGGGAACTTAATAAAGGTGTTGGGTTGTCCAGTCAGTCGATGCTCGATCCCTGCTCTTTATGGCTGGCTCTAATGTGGAAGTGGAGATTCCGACGAATCTGAAATGTTTCACCTGGCTTGTTGTCCACAACTATATTCTTAAGTGGGACAACCTTACAAAAAGAGGTTTCATGGGCCCTAGAGTTTGTCCACTTTGTAGGTCAGTAGAGGAGAATAATAATGGTTTTGTGGACAGAACCTCCATCCTTTCATGTCTACAATGCCCGATCACACACAACAGATTATACAGGGCCATACCTTTGTATCTTTTTCTAGGCAATTTGGCAAAGTCGAAATGCATTCAACTTTGACAACGTTGTCCCGAATCTGACACAAAATTCTCTCATATCTACTGAGTTTTTCTTGAAGATTGGACCTCTATCTCCCATCAGTAAAATGAGTGACATGAATTTCAAAGATATGGGACATAGTTATCCTAGAGGTTTCTTTGATGGTGCCTCACGGGGGGTTTTTGTGGATGTGGAGCTGTCATCTCCCTATCTTCTACTCATCATTATCACTTTTGTTGGTATGGAGGTTCCAGTACTAACTTGCGGGTTGAGGTACTTTCCCTCTGGGGAGTTCTTAGATGTTCATTATGGCTAGTCATGGATGAGATTATCATCTTCAGAGACTCCAAAGTGGTCATCGATTGGGCACAAGGTGGATGCTCTCTTGACATTTCACCTTTGAGCCATTGGATGGAGAAAATCTCCAATATGCAAACCCTTTTTCATACTCTCTCTTTCTGCCACATCTTTTTGGAACTAACACCTTAGCAGATCGACTCTCCAAGCATGGGTATTCGGTACTTCTTGGATACAGTCATTTTGATTGTCTCATGCAGGGTGTTGCGTCTAGTTCTGGATACTTCGCTTTTGCTTGATGCTCATTTTTTCCCCTGTTCTACGGTTTTTTGGGGCCTCTGTCTCTTCCAGGTTTCCTCCTTGTTAGACAGAGTCATTTTTTGTTTCAATGTTGCTCATACCTGTTGAATGGAGCCTTTTTTCTTTATCTAGATGACGTACATGCAATCTACTTTATCAGGTATGTTCAAACACTTTTGCAAATTGTTGCAGGGTCGTTGTTTAGACACATATGCAGTTGTTTACTGGGACTTTTTTCTTAGACATATGTAACAATTTTCTTTACTAATGCAAAACTGTTTTTTTCTTCGTGAAAAAAGAGTACTTATTCTTAAATGTTTTGAACGCACTTGTATGAACTTGGTACTTCCCTGACAAAATTTGTATGATTTGGAAAATTTGTATGATTTGCTTGGATGAACTTGGTACTTCCATGACAGAATTTGTATGATTTGTTTCCTTCTAGGCTTCTGCTAATCCAGACAGCTTTAGGAGAGACCGTCTTGTGGACCTGTAAAACACATTGGGACTTGTAAAACACATTAAACTGTGTGAACTGAAAAAAAATGACCATTTTGCAAAATTTTATAATTACTTTTACTTTGTTGATTAATTACCTTCACTATCTATTATGGAAATGTATGAGTATTTATAAACCATTTAATTTATAGCTGAAGTTTAATTTTTTTGTTGCATAAATCTAGTAATACAATTTTAAGCAAGATTATAATTTCTTGTTATTTAAAATACATTTTAAAATACTAGTATGAATTCAAAGTCCCAAAAATTATTTAAACTTTACAAATTACACAAATTAAACCAATAATTCATTTTTTTTTTTTTAAAAAAACTTTTATAAAAATTTAAAAATACTAAGAAAAAATAAATCTCAACATTCAAACAAATAACCCATATAACCCATGGTAAATCTTGATATTCAAATATATAACTCTGGATTAATGGTCAAGGTAAATATTGAAATAAACTAGCAATTGCACCTGTGGTGCAAAGGAACGCCGAAAGGAGACGAATGGTGTATTTTGGGTCCCATTGCCACACCCTTTTGACAAACGCACCCATGGTTTTGAAAACAAAAAACTACTTACGGAAGTAGTTATAGCGGTTTCTTGAGAGAAGATTAAGTGGTGCCGCAATGCATGAGAAGCGTAGATTTTGCAAATAATGGTTTAAACGAAACCATTTTTGCGGGGGCACTATCACATACACATGACAGTTTGAAACGTAAGCGTATAAGCAAGTGGAATACATTGATTGGAAGTGTCAATGGTACTGAGCAAACAGTAAATAGTAGATACTGAAGCCTGAAACAGCAAATTAAAATTGCATAAGATTAGTAAAGAGTGACTTGCTAGTGCATATTTGTAATATTTGAAGTTTTTTTTTTTTTGAAATTATTGTTAATCATATTTGAAATGATATATGCACATCACAATTTGAAACGTGTGTGCATACAGAAAAAGAAAAACATTGATTGAAGTTGTAAATAGTAGTAAGTAAATACTAAATAGTAGAGAGAGTAAGATTGAAATGGCTAGTTTGACTCAAACAATTAGAAAGTAATTTATTTTATTTTAGAAAGAGTGAAGAAAATGTACTAAATGTCTTTGGGAAGATCACATTAGAATAGATTAGGTTGAAGCGTGTTTATTTATTTATTTATTAATCTTTATTTTATTTTATTTCTATTTATTTATTTATTTATTTATTTTATTCTTATTTTTGTAATTAAGAAAAAAAAAATTATCTATTTTATTTTTAATTTTAATTTTATCTTTATTTTATTTTATTTCTATTTATTTATTCATATTTTATTTATTTATTTAATTATTATTATTATTATTATTATTATTATTATTATTATCATAGCATGTAACTCTAAAAAATAAAAGAAATATATAAATTGAAACTTGAAATATTATTTAATTACTTTTAACATTTAATTTATTTGATAATAATAAAAACAAATGAATATCCTTTGAATAATGCACTAAGGCCATCCCCCTCTTTTATAAAGTGCTCGAATATTAATAGATATGACAATAATTCCAAATATTAAGAAAATGTTCACATCGTAACCATTAACTTCGTAACTAATTTATCCCTGTCCAAGAACAATGACCTATCATCATTGAGCACAATCGAAGGTACTGGAATATGCTATTTATATATACACACGCATAGTACTCTTGAAACCATCTAGCAATATGAAGGCAAGTCCAAAAATATTAGGAGAACACCTCCCATAATAACCGTCCAAAATTTTGATTAACTTGCTTCGCTCCTCTCTAAAGCTGCAAAACAAAAAAGCAAAGCAAATATAAGACCATTAATGAATAAAATTTTAACAATTGATGGATACATTTAAGTGCAATTCCTGTTAAAAACCAAATTTACACAAATAAGCGAACAACTGGATATGACAAAAACAGCAGTACAAGTCCTGTGAATATTAAAAGCATAAGACTTATTGTTGAATGGATACCTCACTCCTAAATCCTTGTTGTTCTTGAAAACTCTGATAGGGACATCAGATATGTGCGTTGATCTCTGTCCCCCTTTTCTCCACTGAAAACATTAGTTTGGAGAATGTAAGGTTGTTCAGACCTATTGCCCAAGAAGTCAAAGTCTATTTCATCATGTTCAAAGTTCTGAGAGGACAGCTGTTCCAACAAAGGCAATACACTATTGTTTTGATGTTGGCCTCTTTAGCCCCTATTTTCCCTCCTGGTAGCCTTGCAGGACAAGTGGTTTTTTTCGTCATTATTGGCTCTGTTTTTTTTATCGACTTTCTTGTATGACACTATGCTTACTATGCTTGCAATTAGTTTGAATTTTTGGAGACATTCTGGGGGCATTGTAGCTTAACAGGTACATGTAACGGTCTTTTAATTAATGAAAGATATATTGTTTTCTTAGCTTGAAAAAAGTGCACACTTCAATTTGCATAAGCTAATCCACATTGTGCATTGGCTCATAGAAGCTCTGAAATATAAATGCATTTCATCTAGTTTAATTCAATGTTATTTATAAAACTTGAAATCGTACATTTGGGTCAACCTTAAACAGCCATTCCGCAAGAATTAGATCAATTGATTATGTTGATTTCAAAACCCCATGAGACCCTGATGCACATAACTCAGTTGGATATGCGAAATTCACCTTTGTGGGGTGCATTGCAGAGTCCAAAGATGAGAGGCACCGATAAAAGGAACCCAGAAAGTTAAGCATGGCATCTGTTACAGCCTGACTCTTCTGCAATCTTTCCCTCAATTTGTTAGCGCTCTCCATCTCAACCTGCATTGTGATCAGAGCACAACTGAATTATGCTTCTAGATGAATGGCTGAATGCTCGCCTTCCAAAGCTTTTTTGTATTCTGTCGTCCTGAAATATGGCGCGGTATGACGAGTTGGATATAGAAACTGCCTGAGGCTCGCCATCTTCTTGATAGCGTTTTTTATGTTATGGGCAAACAAAGGTGGAAAGATGCACGTACTGAAGGTGGCAAAGAGACAACGAGGTTGTTCTCGATGCATGGTGGTCTGGACATGTAGAGCAAAGCGCAAGACATTGGGATTTTGGAGACGATTCCATTGAAGTAGCCCTGGTTGCAGGGAAATTACCTCGGATAAACCTGTTTTTTGCCGGACTTTCCAGCAGACAGACCGTTTCTCTATCTTTCAGGCCTCCACTTTACTTCCATCTGACGGGAAAAAGTTCGAAGATGACAAAATTGGCCTGCTTTTCTTCTCACAAGCAAAAGCATTCTCATTCAAAGCAGGCCTCTCAAAATATTTATGGTTAACCGTCTCGGTGCTGCAAGTGTGCACCTTATCAGTAGACTTCAACCTTCGGGGCATAACCTGGTAGCTGGTAACCCCTTCTATTGCATTCAAACCAGGGACGTCAGATTCACATTCGAATTCGAGCTCGAGTCCACAGACTGTATAAAAAATCCATTCTGCATCGAAGGCACAGCCCTGGCGACCACATCCTCTGGGTTACCTATACATAGGTGCCTATCCCTCGGATTGACGTGTTGGAAGCGGGGCAAGGGAGGCCACGTGATGCTGTACAAATGGTTTAATGAGAATAAATCTCAAGAAAACCAAAATACTGGATTCGACATAATCAAATACGGAATTTTCATTTCATATTGAAGTTGGACAGTTGTGAAATCTCCGAAGTATCAATCTCGAATAAACTTTGACAGCCGATTAAATAAACAGATTTAAATTAATGATACATATCCAATTATAACATGGTAAAGGTCGAAATGAAGAATTTAGTATGGTTGAAAATTAATGAACACGGAGTGGAGGGGAATTAATGAAAACGGAGCATGGTGAGAGAGTACTGTGCGGCAGCGTGCTGGACAAATCCAACGGTGGAAAATAAAAGTCTAATCAACGGTGGAAGACAAAAAGGTTGACGATGGTGAGCAATGAACCTATGATAAGTAGTGTACCTATCAAATTCTAGTTGGAAAGAAAGATGAATCTTTTCCAGCCAAACCCAGCAAAGAGAAATCTACAACAAAAAAGTATGAAATCCACCACAATCTCATACAATCTACTGCACATAGTTGCAATGAGAGGGAAGGAATAGCAACACCAAGAAAATCCCAGCCACTCGCTCAACTGATGTTTTTGACACCTCCATATGTTCCGATTATACCTTCATTTTGACTGCACTCATATCATATCTTGACTATAATTAAATTGTATATAAAGAAAATAAAAATGCATTGATTTATTAGATATCTTTGAAAAAAAATATATCTTCTCTTCCACGTGGTGTAAAAGAAACCTTAAAATATATTTTTTATAAAAAAATAAAAATAATATAAAAATAATTATATTAATATGAACAACAATTCAACATAACCAATATTATTTGAAATTATTACTTTAAGATTATTAATAATAATAATTTAAAATATAATTATAATTGAGCTAAGCTATATGTTTTTTTAAACTAATGTGAGATATATAATAATATAAGTGTTTTGATGTTGCCCATAGATTGACGTAGGTCTTTATCAACTATTTTAATCTATGTTGTTGTAGTAGTAATCACCTTTCTACATTGCCTTATTTATTAAGTTATTTTACAGTTAATTTTATTTCAAATTAACTACATTTGTAGCAACATATGGACAACACTTTGACATTTGTTGCAGCAACAGCCCAATTGAAAATAATGTAAGGAAAGGGTGGGACTTATTTGATGGTCTTAGCGATTGAGTTGATAAGAAATGGGCTTCAACTTCTTCAATATCTTCATAATTTTGATCGACTACTTATTGTTCCCCATTGTGGTTTTTGAGGCACAAAGCCAACCAAAATAGAAATTTGTCAACTCCATCATATTTTAGTGATCTTGTGCTGGAGCATCTAACCACTCGTTCCATCCGTAATGAAACTTGAGTAACTTTAGTGTTAGTGTGTTTCATCGGTTCTGTTGTATAATAATAAACAAGAGCTAAGAGCTATGCAGTGGGAATATATATAAAAATCCTGTTGGACTTTTGACCTGGGGGTTACTTGTAAGGATCAGAACAACCCTTTTGGCTCTGCTGCTTTTAAATATTTCGTACATAAAAAGAAAAAAAAACATCATGTTGGTCTTTGACAAGGGTCTGTATCTAAGGATAAGAACGAGACACGTGAAGAGCATGAACTCAGTATCAACTTCATGACAACGCCAGCGAAGACCTAAGGGCACACGGAACTAGAAGCATATATTCAAGATAAACCAGTGACCAGCACGATACTTTACTTTCACTGACTCTGGTACTCTGGCATTCCCACCGATAAAATAAAAGCATGGGGCTCTGAAAATTCATTCAAAGACCTCCTCCTCCCCTCTCCTGCCCTGCTGCAAAATCGTTTATGTGTTTGGTTTTGGGCTTTGAGTAATCAACCCACTTGATTGTTTGGGCTCTGGGGATCTGAGAAATTAATCGGTTGATTGTTGGGGTTTGTCAGTTCTCATACCCATTGTTTGTGGTTTTGGGCATTCAGAATCAAATCAATTGATTGATTGTTGGGTTCATTTTTGTTTCATAATGGGAAGCATTAGCAGAAACGGTGTATATTTTGGAACAATGGCAATGGTTCTGTTGAGACTATGTGGCCCTGCGAGAGGCCAAGATTCAAGCGGTAGTAATGGTTGCATAATCGCGCTAGTGCCCTGCGCGAGTTATCTGAATGCCACGAAACCCCCCAGTTCCTGCTGCTCTCCACTGGTGACAGAGTAGAAAACTAATAAGGCATGCTTGTGTAACCTGTTGAACAATACTGACCTCATCAAGCAATTCAAGATCAACATCACTCAGGCATTCGAACTTCCTATCAAATGCGGCCTCAATGCTTCTGCCAATGGTTGCTCTGAACGTACGATTCTGCCTCAAACACCATTTTCTCTTCCACAATTACCATTTTTTTATAGTTTTGGTGAGACCTTATGGTTTCTCTCTTTGTTGTTTTTACAGTTGGTGGAAACAGCACAAACAGCACCTCTTCAGGTTTAGTCTTTCTCTTCTCCTCTTCCTTAATAAATTGTGTTTATTATTTGAACATAGGATCCATGGATGAATCGGTTCATAGGCATTGTTCGCAACTACTTTATTCTCTTGGCACAAACCAAGATATTTTTTAATTCTGTTTTTGTTGTTAGGCGCTTGAATGAATCAGATGTGAGAGTTAGGTGCAAAGACACTTGGATCTGAATATGTTATATAATATGATTTGTGGTGTGGGCATGCAGGATCTGCTTCAGATGCTAAAGCTAACGCTTCTTCTGGCAGCAGTAAAAAGAGATCAGTATCTTTGCAGACTTTTTCTGAGATATTGCCTCTGCTGGCTCTCCTCCTGCTTGGATTGGCTGCCCAAGTGTACCAGTAGCAGTTTCAGAATATAATTTCCGCTATTTTGAAGGATTTGGGTTTTTACTTGCTTCTGTGAGTAGTATAGCTGCAATTGCTTGTCTTACTTGGATATTTAGTTTTAGTAATAAAAAGTTGTATCCTCATTTTACCAGTCACATAGATGGCCTGGTTTCGTAAAACTCCTTCAAAGTTAAGCCAGATCTGTGATTTGTGGCCTCTAGGAGGCTTGCGCGGTGTTGAGAGAGAAACAAAGAATAGATTTAGGAAGAAACTCGGCTGTGTAACAGCTTTTCAGCTCTGGCATCCAGCCATTCCCTCATGTTAGCGAGAACCTGGTCGGCGTTTTCATCTGGCTCTCCCTGCACCAAAGAATGGTACATATCATCGTCCAATTTCAAGGTATTGCCCTCGCTCTTAGATTTTTCGTACAGCTGAGTGCTGGACTCCGGGGCAGTGACTTCATCAGAGGTACCATGGCAGGGGAGGAGAGGAGCCATGACCTTGTCAAAATTCTGTTGAAAGAAAGCGCAGACCCGGACGATGGTGGAGAAATGGAGGACGTCACCGGCGTGGACAGCTGACAACTACGAGCAGCGGCCTGTGCGCTGGTAAGAGGAGCAGCCGGCAAATGGCACATTTTCAGTGGTTGGAAGGACGATGAGAAAGCCCTCTCATTGGCTCCAGCGAACAGTACATTCAGCCAAAGCCAGCAAAGGGAACGCCTTTCGGCGTAATAACTCTTCGCAAAGGACAAAGATGTAATATTTCAATTCAATTGAAAGACGGTATCACTCCTTGATCACATGTTTTTCTAATTCTAAATCAATAATACTTTCTCTTTTTTATTCGGGGAATTAAGACTTAAAAGCGCTACATTTTAGGCAAAGTCGTGAGAAAGGAAAGTCGTGCATTAGAATATCCGAAAACAACAATTTTTTTGTTTCAAAGATTTATTAAAGGTTAAAGATTTATTAAGGACACGTGTTCTTAATTTAATTTTATTGGATTTGAAAAGGTGTTAAAGTTATTAGAAAAGTGTAGAGCAAAGATTTTAAGAAAAGGAATTTCGTAAGGATTTTTATGTTGAAGGTGATGAGATAAAGGAGCTTTAAAACAAAGAGATTTTATAATAATAATAATAATAATAATAAATAATGTTTAGGACATTTATGTGAAGTGTTTTTTATTTTTTTTAAAGAGTTTATTTGAGTTAAAAGTTAAAATAGTTTTATTTATTTTTTTGGAAAGTGTTTTTTTTTTAAATAAGAGTTTTGTTGGAAAAAGAGTTTAGGGTCTTGAAAATGTGACTCTCTGCAATTTTTTTTTGTTTTAGTTAAGTATGATAGTGTTTTGGGTTCAGAAAAATCGCTCTGTGTACCTGAATCTGATGAAGATTGTGCACGCATATTGAAAATCATTTTTTTTTCGAGGGTGATGGAAAAAAGCCTCATGCAATAAGGGAAGCAACAAGACAATGATCATGGGTCACAAAACGAGATTGAAGTAGCAGAAAAAAAAATCGAAAGAGCCAAAATAGTATGAAGAAGTCATAGAGGTTCTGGCCACAGAAGAGGAATCTACAAGACAAGTAGATGAAGCAGAACAATTCAAGGATGCATGGACTAGGATGGATTCGGTAACAATGCCAAAGTTTACTAGTAAAAAAAAATGATTTTTGGGTTGTCAAAATGCAAACTTTTCTTCAATATAAAGAGCTAATTTAGTACCACTCTAATAATCCATATGATGAAGTATGTGATGCTTTAGTATTGAATTTTATAAAAAAATACATTGGATGAGAATTTTTCATCCAAGGTAGAAAAAGTTACATCTTCCCAAGAAGCATGGAAGATCTTGGAATCAAAATTTGGCACAAAAGATAGTGGCATGCAACAAAAATTATGCCACAATATGTTAGAAGAATCAATCGAGAAGTTAGCAGTAGATCTGAGAGTAAATAAGTAAGACTCTAGAATGACAATAAAGCTTGTGTTGAGAATGCAACAAGATGACAGAGCTTAGTGGAAAGGAGTCGCCTTCACTAAGTGGGCCCGCAGGGTATTTTTGGCGCAAAGTCTATTTTTAGACGTGGATCATGATTCTATGAGTTGCAGGATGCTATTTGTGGAGGGTTGGTCAAGTTGGAAAAATAGATGGACTTCTATTTTTAGACATATTGGGCGGAATCTATTTTTAGATTGCCAGTCTAAAAATAGGGATGTCAAATATTATTAGCTCTTAATAATATTTAGATTCTAAACATTATCTTATTCTTCTGGAGCACTTCAGTTTGATGCCTAGAAGTGGCACATGCAGCTGACAGAAGGAATTACACAATTCCTAGGGTTTAGTGGAGCTATTGCATGGAGGAATTCAGTTAGAACTCATGTGACAGAGTTTGGTGGAGTTGATTAAGGAGTTAGTGGAGTTGTATTCAGTTTAACTAATCTAAACATAGTTGAGCTTCTTGTATCCAAGTTAACTAATTGCTACAATTAGTGAGAGTGGTGTGAATTAATTATTAATTAATTCACTAATTAAATACTCATTAATCAACTAAAGAATACATCAGTTAACTTCAGTGCATGGACAGTTTCAGTGGAGACCAGTGCAGGAATAGGTGAAAGAGCAGGTTAACTATCAGTTGTGACTATACCGTTGCTATTTGCAACACACAGATAGGTGGAGTAAGCCCATGAGGATTGCGCAGTTCAGGCTGGTGGTTTATCTATATAAAGAGGCCATCCCATAACATTGAAACAAGCAATAGAGGCTGGCTAGCAAGTGGCTAAAGGTTGGAGCATGAGTTTTGCTAGATCTAGCTTGATAGTGTGTAGCAAGTGAGGTAGTGCTGAGAGCTTGCAAAGAGCTTTGTACTATGATTGTTACATGATCTCCATGACATGTATAATATACAGATAGTTGGGGTTTTCAGCTTTAAGCTTTCCCATTAAATATTGTGTTCATATTTGTGATTGTTTGTGATTTTAATGTATGCATGCAATTGATTTTATTTCCGCATGTGATGATCAATGGTAGAAGAGATTCTGTATTATGCATGAAGCTAAAATAGTGTGTGATCAGGAGAATATCAGTGAATAAGTGATCTATTATTCAAATTTCTATATGGTATCGGAGCGTTATTGATCATTGGAGCAATTGCAGTACATTGAAGCGGTTGAGTTTTGTGCTGGTGGAATTTGAATTTGCAGCAGTGTTTTCTTGGTGTCAAAGTTGAGATGTCTTTCAACGGATTGTGATTGGAGTATGCCCTTGAGGGAAAATCGAATTATATTGCATGGAAGGACAGGATGGAGGCGGTGTTGGATGATAATGGGTTGAAGGAGTTCATAGATGCTGAAGTCCAAAAGCCTACTTCTAGTGATGCTGCCGCACTTGACGCATGGCAAAAGAAGACAACAAAGTGTCGAAGGATTCTGTTGGAGGGCGTGAAGGATCACATTGTGTCCAGCCTACATGGTAAGGCTTCTCCATTCTTGATGTGGAAAGCCTTGACAGATTTATTCCAAAGCAAGAGCGACCAGAGGAATTTGGTGCTCAAGGACAAACCCAGGAACATAAAGATGGAGAAAGGCGATAGTATGCCCAAGTACCTCACGAAGTTCATCCAATGTAGGGATGAGCTGGGAAGTGTGGGGGTGACTGTTGATGATGAGGACTTGGTGAGCTTGGCTCTCCTTGGGCTTCCGAAGAGTTGGCATTCCTATCAGGACTCTGTCAATGGTCGGGAGAAATTGCTAGGATGGGAGCGACTTTGGTCGGATCTTGTGCAAGAGGAGATAAGGCGGAGTACCAGGGACGGATCTTCATCAAATAACTCTGATGAAGAGAATTGTGCTTTGGCTGCCAAAGCAAAGAAGGGTAAGAGCAAGAAAGCTTCTCAATCCGGTGCAAAAGGCAAGAAGCAAGACATGTCCAAGGTGAAGTGCTTTCACTGTCACCAACATGGACATTACGCCACTAATTGTCCACAGAAGAAGAAAAATAAGCAGGCTGCTGACCGCAAACTCGAGAGGCTCAGCGTCACAGCTTGAGCCGGATTTTTTCGTTGATCGCATGCTTGGTCTCAAGTATGACGAGATCGTGGTGGTTTCTTGATAAGGTGCGTCTTTTCACATGACAGGAGATCGAGATTTGTTTACCGATCCGGATGAGAAAAGATCTTGGAGTGCACATCGAGATGGGCGATGATGGTAGATACACCGCGACCGGTATCGGTACCATTTCCTTTGAGAGGGATTCTGGTAAACCCTTCAGATTGAAGGAAGTGATGCATGTTCTAGGATTGAAGAAGAATCTTATCTCTGTGGCAATGTTAGAAGACAAGGGATATGATGTTGTCTTTAGCGAGGGAAAGGTTTTCCTACGCAGTAAGGCAACTGGTGAGACCTGGAGGATAGGGGTTCGAGTTCAGAACCTTTATCAATTGCAGGTAGATGGCTGCGTAGCAATGGCAGGCAAGGCAGAAGGAGTGGTGAGCTGGGATGATGGCGAGTTGTGGCACCGGAGATTGGGCCACCTTCACTATGGAGCTTTGAAGATACTACAGCAGATTTCTACTGGGCTTCCTAAGGGTACTCTTGCACAGTCAGATCAATGCAAGGGATGTACCTGGGGAAAATTTTTGAAAGCCACCTTACGAGAAGGTACGATTCTTGACATTCTTATCTGAGAGAATCTCACGTACGTGTGTGGACCTTTACGTAGCTTCGACAGCCTGCTAATGTGTACTATGTGATATTTGTTGATGATTTTTCTCGTAAGTGCTGGATCTTCTTCATGCAGAAGAAGAGCGAGACATACTCAAAGTTCTCTGAGTTCAAGGCACTGGTTGAGAAAGAATCGGGGAAGCAGGTGAAGGCTCTTAGGAGCGACAATGGTGGTGAATTCATCTCTGGCGAATTCAAGGACTTTTGCAGCGTAGAAGGAATTCGAAGAGAGCTCATAGCACCTCATAACCCACAGCAGAACGGGGTTGCCGAGCGGAAGAACAGAACAATCGTGGGTGTTGCACGGGTGATGTTGCATGATCAGGGCCTACCCATTCACTTGTGGGCGGAGGCATGCAATACTGCCTCTTCAGGGACCGCGTCCTCATGGGTTGATATTTGTTAAGGAGTACAGTGGAGGAGGTGTTTCTCTCGGTAAGAGGCTCGATATTTCCCATTTGCGGATTTTTGGTTCTCCTGTCTACATGCATGTGATGAAGGATGCGAGAAGGAAGCTGGATCCAACTGCTGAGGTTGGAATATTTGTGGGGTACACTGATACACCTCACAACTATCGGGTGTATTTTTCAGACAGTCGCAAGACTGTTGTGCGACGGGATATAAAATTTCAAGAGGAGAAAGCCATGCAGTGTTCGCTTGAGAGGGAGCTACACTTGCATGCAGATGAGGAGCTGTTAGTTCCTAAGGAGGAGCTTCCGGATGTGGATCAGCCACAAGAGGGAGTTCAGGAGGTGGAAGAAACCACCCATGCAGCGCCAACCATCAGAGGGCGCATGCGCACTACAAAAGCTGAGCGACTGGCTCGGGATGCAGAGAAGGTTGTAGGACCACCTACAGCACAGCGCAGACAGAGACAGTCACCTGACCGGTATACTGGATACATGGCTCTTATGAGCAAGTGTATCGTGACAGAGCCATCCTCTTTCGAGGAAGCTGTGGAGGATCCCGCATGGGTAGATGCCATGGTGGAAGAGTATGATTCGATTGTCAGAAACAGTGCATGGGAGATTGTCCCGAGACCGGAAGGGAAATCAGTGGTGGGTTCGAGATGGATCTACAAAGTGAAGCAGGCAGCTGACGGGAGTGTGGAGAAGTACAAGGCAAGATTTGTTGCTCGAGGCTTTTCACAGATAGAGGGGATCGATTATGAGGAGACCTTTGCACCTGTCGCAAGGTATTCTTCCATACGGACGATTCTTTCTCTCTCAGCGCAGATGGGGTGGCACATTCATCAGATGGATGTGAAGATTGTGTTCCTCAACGGAGTCATTGAGGAGGAGGTGTACATAGAGCAGCCCGAAGGTTTTGAGATCTTCAGCAGCGAGTCACATGTGTGCAAGCTCAAGAGAGCGTTGTATGGGTTGAAACAAGCACCTCGTGCTTGGTACACACGGATAGACAGTTATTTCACCGGACTTGGATTCTCCAAGAGTGAGGCGGATCCTAACCTATACCAGATTGTGGTGGAGGGTAAGTTGCTGATTATTGTACTTTATGTAGATGATTTGATTTTGACAGGTGATGAACTGTTGATACACTCATGCAAGGCTGATCTTGCAAAGGAGTTTGAGATGAAGGACTTGGGCCTCCTTCATTATTTCCTGGGATTGGAAATTTGGCAGCGCAGTGGTGGACTGTTTGTTTCTCAGGGTAAGTATGCCCGGGAGATATTGGAGAAGTTCAACATGCATGGCTGCAAGCCTGTTGATACTCCTCTTCCTAGTGGATGGAGGAAGGAGGATGCTAATTCAGCGGAGGTAGTGGATGCCACTGTTTATCGACAATTGGTGGGGTCGCTTATGTATCTGGTCAATACACAACCCGACATATGCTATGCTGTGAACCAACTTTCACAAGCTATGGTTAAGCCAACCAAGCTCTTCTAGAAGGCAGGAAAGCATGTAGTGAGATATCTTAGAGGCACATCGGGATATGGTTCATGGTACAGACAGGAGGATGAGTTGAGGCGGCATGGCTTCACGGATCGGTATCATCATATTAGAGATTGTGTGCAGCGGAGGATCATGTTACTTTCATACATTCCTACGGAGGATCAGGATGTTGATATCTTGACGAAGGCGCTCACCAGGAGAAAATTCGAATACCACAGGGGCAGGATAGGGGTTGCAGATAATCCGTATCTTGTTGAGAGGGAGTGTTGAGAATGCAACAAGATGACAGAGCTTAGTGGAAAGAAGTCGCCTTCACTAAGTGGGCCCGCAGGGTATTTTTGGCGCAAAGTCTATTTTTAGACTATGTCTATTTTTAGACATGTGGATCATGATTCTATGAGTTGCAGGATGCTATTTGTGGAGGGTTGGTCAAGTTGGAAAAATAGATGGACTTCTATTTTTAGACATACTGGGCGGAATCTATTTTTAGATTGCTAGTCTAAAAATAGGGATGTCAAATATTATTAGCTCTTAATAATATTTAGACTCTAAACATTATCTTATTCTCTTGGAGCACTTCAGTTTGATGCCTAGAAGTGGCACATGCAGCTGACAGAAGGAATTATGCAATTCCTAGGGTTTAGTGGAGCTATTGCATGGAGGACTTCAGTTAGAACTCATGTGACAGAGTTTGGTGGAGTTGATTGAGGGAGTTAATGGAGTTGTGTTCAGTTTAACTAATCTAAACATAGTTGAGCTATTTGTATCTAGTTTAACTAATTGATACAATTAGTGAGAGTGGTGTGAATTAATTATTAATTAATTCAATAATTAAATACTCATTAATCAACTAAAGAATGCATCAGTTAACTTCAGTGCATGGACAGTTTCAGTGGAGACCAGTGCAGGAATAGGTGAAAGAGCAGGTTAACTATCAGTTGTGACTATATTGTTGCTATTTGCAACACACAGATAGGTGGAGTAAGCCCATGAGGATTGCACAGTTTAGGCTGGTGGTATATCTATATAAATAGGCCATCCCATAGCATTGAAAGTAGCAATAGAGGTTGGCTATCAAGTGGCAAAAGGTTGGAGCATGAGTTTTGCTAGATCTAGCTTGATAGTGTGTAGCAAGTGAGGTAGTGTTGAGAGCTTGCAAAGAGCTTTGTACTATGATTGTTACATGATCTCCATGACATGTATAATATACAGATAGTTGGGGTTTTCAGCTTTAAGCTTTCCCATTAAATACTGTGTTCATATGTGTGATTGTTTGTGATTTTAATGTATGCATGCAATTGATTTTATTTCCGCATGTGATGATCAATGGTAGAAGAGATTATGTATTATGCATGAAGCTAAAATAGTGTGTGATCAGGAGAATCTCGGTGAATAAGTGATCTATTATTCAAATTTCTACAGCTTGGAGAATCCTACTCAAAAGTGGATGATGGTCATGAAGACTATAAACATGAAACCCATTATGAAAACATGCATATGGACGAAGAAGATGCAACAAAGATTGTAGATAGAGAATCTAAATCATCTATGTATGAAGAAAATCAAGAGCATATAAATGCTCAACATCTCCATTGTAAGGTGGGTGGTGAAGATCATGGCGAATCCCACTCTGATGAGATATATGTGGATGATGAATACAAAGTGAGATGTGAATTGGTGAATCTACCCACAACTGATGAATTTGGTGTAGTTGAAATTGTTAATGGGCACATGCATGCTCGAATATCCCATCATAGGGCGGATGAACATTATGTTAATGAGACTTGTTGTATATTTTTGAAACATAGATGGAAATATGGAAAGTGCTATGTTTCATGAAGAATTGAAGGTTGAAGTTGCCATTGTAACAACAAGTTATGAAGTAGTTAGAACTCCTCATGAAGCAATGCATGATCTAGTAGTAGTTTATGATCAAGAAGAGGATAACATGATTGAAGTGTTATTTATGAGAATATCAACTTATGGAATAATAGTGGAAGATAGTCTCAATGAAGTTGAAGAGACGGAGAAGGTAGAGGAGAAAGCTCTCACTACGGAGCATAATGAAAATGTTATTAACATTGTTTTTAATATGTAGGCGTTCAACATAGCATAGGAGTTAAAGTTGAAAACAAAGTTGTTGATAAGTTTGATGCATATTTGAAGCTCATTGAAGAATGGATCGAGAATCAAATTAAACAAATTGATGATAATCTTAAAGAAACAAATGGAATAAAAGAATTAAATGATGGTGAAAGAGAAAAAAGAGAGTGATTATGCTTTTACGGGTAAGAATAATGATGATATTGAGTGTGCATATTACAGGAAAAAGGAGAAGTACTTGATGATGAAAGTGAAGGGAAAGACATGGAAATTTGTGGAGAAGAAGAAGAAAAGATTGAAGGAATCTTTCAATTATGGAGTTTTGAAGAAATTGAATTTTACTATGAGCTAATATTATGGAAATAGTCGATTGATTAGGTGTATGATAATGATAAATTAAATTTTGGTTATAAACTTGATCATAGTGTGAATAAATGGAAACAATCCATGAGTGAAAGAATTGTTGAAGAGGAAGTTGTAGAAGACAAACTTAGAACAAATAGAAGAGAAGTTAAAAATAAATAAATAAAAAAATAGCAGCAACAAATGAAGAAATATAGAGCCTACAACAAGAAAACACAACAAAAAATCAAGCAGTTTCGAGGATATAGAATTTGGAGGAAACTAAAAAGAAATTTCAAATTTGTAAAAAGTATTGAGTCAATGTAAGCCTAGCTGGACTTAGACCAGTAGGCATGTTCAAGTTATGATCGAGTTAATTTTTTATTATAAGCCTAACATGCATAGTTGAGTCATGTTTGAGTTATGTTGAGTCATATGATCGTATTTATTGGAAAGGGGGTGGGGGGGAGGTGTTAGAAATAGTAAATTAATCATGTATGCATGAAGACTTGAGTTCATATGTGTGAGTTAAGTTAATTCTAATATTAGAAGTCAAGTGTGAATTTGCATAGAGAAATTAACTAGATTTGATTCAAGTCTAGTTAGAGTCTACATGATTCCATATTTCGTGAGTGTGGTCCTTATATACGCATGATTTTGTCATTATAATGTGTGTGAATCCTATGAGGTGAGAAGAGCCAAGATTCACAACTCGGTGAATGTGTATGTGAGAAAGTTTAATGAATAGAAGTTTATTTGTTTGTGTGAATATTTATGTTTTCCTCCTCTTCCTTTCCAACAAATTGAGTGCACGGTACCAACGATGGAGACTTAAAACCATTCTCCTTGTTATATATAACCTAGAGAACTGTTTAGTATCAAAGGGTTAAGGTTGAATTCGAGATAGAGAAGGAAAAGCGAAAGTCTCTAACCATTCCACATTTTGCATTTTTTCTTCAATGATGGATGTAGAAGTGGAAATCACATACATATTCACACCCACACCCACTCCATCTCCTCATGATACATTTTCCTCCACTTCCACCACTTTGTCTTCCAATGATAATTCTTGCTGGTACGATGTTTTTATCAATCATTATGGCCCCGATGTTGAAAAAACATTTGCAAGCTATATTTACTGCCAAATTTTTAATTATATTTTCTAAATTTTTATTTTTTCAAACAGGTTGTTGGATAGTTCCTAAAACATTAGGGATGGATATCGAGGATGAAAATCACTTTCTCTCAAAGTGCCCCGTGTACAATCATTTTAGGGACGGATATCAAGGATGAAAATCACTCTCTTTTAAAGTGCCCCGCATACAACCATATTAAAGCTCAATTTCATAATCTTTGTTGCAATACTGACCTTCTTAGCCTTTTAAGATGTCAAAATTATAGTAAGCTCTGGGGACTTCTCTCCAAGCTTTTCTAGCATAAGAATAAAATCTTAAATTAAACTAAATAACTCTTTTTTTAGATCTAATAGACCAAAAATTAGTCTTAGTAGACTTTAACCATCATCATCCAATATCATGGTTAATTGGCTTCATATTATTAAAAAAGAGTATGAACAACACATTTCATGACTTTTTCAATTTTGAATTTTCTTGATGTCTCTGCTCATGGTAATAATACACCGTCAATGCTCCGGCCCATTCAATCTTCAAATTTGTTTGCGTGAAGTAAAAGGAAGTTAGCATTTCTCTTTTGTATTGCCAAAAAAAATGGCGAGTTAGCAACTGCGAGATCCCAGACATTTCAAATGTCATTTTCTCAACTTTCGTGATGTGCGCAGCTCATAGTGTTGATGACCCCAACGTCATGTTCAACGAAGTTTTCGCTACATAATATTCAAAAATTTTGAATTAATAAAGGCTTTGTTTTTAGGTGATTTAACTTTTGAAGCACATTCAATCTTCAATTTTTACCTATGATAATATTGAAAGAGAAAAATAATTAATAAATGGGTTGGTTTAAAATTTTCCACCTGATAATATTGCAAGAGAAAATGATTAATAAATGGGTGGGTTTAAGGTGAGTTAACTTTTGAACTCGTGGTATTTAAAATTTCATTAATTATCGTATTTTGAACCAAAAAATAATAATAATAATAATACATAACATTTTATTTTTTATACTAGTTTAATAATTTTTTTAATAAAAAAATACACAATTTAATAATTGGTTTAGAATATGATAATAAATTTTTTAATAAAATTATAATTTTTCATTATTTTAAATATTATTTTAAATACATAAATTAATTCAACAATCTTAAAAATTCTTAAAACTTTCTATTTTAAAAATTAGACTTTTCAAAATATCACTTATATTTCAACAAATCATTACTTTTTAACAAACTCAACCTATTGATCTATCTACATTTATCATAAAATAAAATAATCCATTTACAAACCTATTGGAAAATTAATAGAAATTAATCAATTTTCACTCTTATAAAACCAAATATTATTAAATAATAACAATAGAAAAACCAATATTATTAAATAATAGCAATAAAAAATTTATACTTGAAACATTAAAAAATACACTTTTATAAATAAATATAATCAAAAAAATTTAAAAACTATTATTCAAATAATTATAAAACAAATATTTTTAAATAATCATTTTTTAATTAGGCAATGGTTTAAAATATTTAAATTACTAAGAAAAAAGAAAATTGTCAAAAACTATATTCTATGTTATATATTTGAGGGGTTAGCTATCTACAATCACACACTCAAGGAATTTTTCAAAGTGTTAAATTCATATATGCAATTAAAAAGATATTTTAAATAATGAAAATTATAATTTGTTTAAAATTGTTGTCTAATTTTAGTCAAAAACTTCAAAACATATAATTATGTTGAGATGTATATTTATTTGGAATAGTGCTTTTCAAAATTTGATTTAATTATCAATAATTATTAGGTGGATGGTAGAGAATTAGCCTCAATATAATATTTTAGAATATTTTTGATAATATACACAAATCAAAAGTTGAGATTTATCTCAGAAATAATTATGCCTATATTTTCCTTTTAATTAAATTTAATTAATTTAAAAAATGTCATACCAACAAGTGTTTTCTGGAAGTGAATTACAAATTTTTGGGCTTGTGATATTGATAAACCATGGTATTGTAACAAAGCTTATTTATAAAATAAAAACCTAACTCTAGATATTTATATTTTTTTGGTAAACTGGTCTAAATTCTATTAATTAAGAAAAATATAGTATAGTGCTTAGTCAGAGCTGAGGAATTTAGCCTATTCATGCTCATATATGTCTCCAAAATAGAAAAAAAAAGGACTGCCCTTGACAGAGAAACCAACCCATTAACAGTCTAGAGACGTCCGAGATGGCTAGCCTTTCTAAAGTGCTATTGAAAACTGGAAAAACTAAATTGATCACATATGTCCAAAAGGTAACTGTAGCACATGAGGCATGACCTTCAAGCTTTGTTGATGTCTTCATTTTGGTCCACTTCAGGTCCCGCCGGTTCTTCTTCAGTGGGCATCCATAGATGCACGCTATTTCTTCCTCTTCCTTAGTGAAGATTTGTGGAGCCTTAGCGGAGCCTCGTCACTGTTAGCCCTACTCCAAATTTCGTCAGCTGATAGATTCTAGAGGTTTGGTATGTACATTGAGGAGGTTTTTACGGGCAGGTGCTTGAGCTTCCGTGGTGGAGGCGACAAAGAGTGAGGGATGGTCAACTTGCGGTATCTATGCTTGACTCTGGGCGGGCTAGGCAAGGAGGGGTCAAAGCTAGAGACGAGGGAGGCTTCTACACCTAGGGGAGCAGAGGGAGAAGCTGCTAGCAGGGCATTGGAGGCGGAAGAGTGCTCAATGTCACAGTCGAAATGCCTATGCGCAATGTCGCGGTGCAGGTGTGCCGGAAGAGATCCTCTGAGGGATGGTCAACTTATAGTATCTACGCTTGACTCTGGGCGGACTAGGCAAGGAGGGGTCAGAGTTAGACATGAGGGAGGCTTCTGCACCTAGGGGAGCACAGGGAGAAGCTGCTAGCAGGGCATTGGAGGCGGAAGAGGGCTCAAGGTCACATTCAAAATGCCAGTGCGCAATGTCGCGGTGAAGGTGTGCCGAAAGAGCTCTTCTGACATTGCCACGGCGTGGCTTCTGGCATTGGTGAGGGGCCATGGAGCTGCAATTGAGTCTGGAAGCGAGGCAAGGGTGGAGATGCAGAGGGTGGACAATGCTTAGAGGGAGAGCCGAGGTGACAAGGATGAAAAGCAAATTGCAGGCACAGCAAGGGAGGATTATGCTAGACGGAGAGATCGAGGGAAGACTTAATAGCTTGAGCATCGAGCAGAGAGCCCAGGTTATGGCAATTGAAGACATTAACTGCCTAAGATGACGGTGCAGAGATCAGGATCTAGCAGCAAGACGGCCATGGATTTTCTTGAAGATGACATTTAATTACCACTTGAAAGTGTTAGGAGCTGGCAGGTTCGGACAGAAGAACGTCATATGCTGCCGTGAGAGAGTGAGCTGCGCGGGTGGCATGAGGTTTCACCCGAATCCAGGAAACTCCAGATATTTATATTGAAAGCAAACAGAAACTTCGTATATTTATATTAAAAACAAACAGGAAGTCCAGATATTTTTTATTGTTTTGTTTCTTTGGTTGACTTGATTCATTCTTACTTACCTAGAAATATTCAAATGAGCGTGCAGAATATTCAAATGAGTTGCGTGCAAGAAGACTTCACCCTAATCTCTTTATGAATTGCGTGCAAGGTACTGGCTATGAAGAGTTCAAACTAATCTTCCTTTTATATATAACCAACAGAACTGTCTAGTATCAAGGAATAAGCTAAACTTCAAGATCTAGAAGACCATACGAAAGCCTCTAACCAGTACTGTGCCTTTTCCATCTGCTCTTCAATGGCAAAGATAGAAGTTGAACTTACATCCATATCCACTCCATCTCCTCATACCTCCACCGCTGCTTCTTCCGAGGATAAGCCCGGCTGTTATGATGTTTTTATTAACCATCGCGGCCCCGACGTTAAAAACACATTTGCCAGCTATCTTTATCGCCGACTTCTTCAACGGGGATTGCGAGTATTTCTCGACAAACTGGAATTGCAAGAGGGACTCAATCTTACTGACCAAATAGAAGCCGCTATTCGAACTGCGTCAGTCCATGTGGCCATATTTTCCCCAAGATATGCGTAATCTAAATGGTGTTTGGACGAGCTCCTCCAAATGTTCGAGTCAGGGGCATCGATTATTCCAGTATTTTATCATGTGAAACCTGCTCACCTTCGCTGCACGCAGGCCAAAGGTGGATTTTACTCTCAGGACCTCCAGAAACTGGAAGACAAGAAAACATATGATGCTCAAACTCACGAGGAGAAGCCCCGACACGACCTTGCAACTATTCAATGTTGGAATATTTAAAATTCCAGAACAACAATGGAGAATAAAATTCCCCCTCTTCAACACAGAGAAAATATAAAAAAATTCTTCACTGGAGACAGAGCTTTCACTGTAAAAACTATTTCATTAAACTTCAAAAACTTGGTTACAAAATCACCTCTGACTGAGGGAATACAAAAGGCTTTGACTGCTTCAAAACACAGTTCAAAACACAACTCACACTCTCTAAATTTCACTCTGGAAAAATACTCTGTCTCTTCAAAAATGAAAGCACTGCTGTGCACTTCAAATTCTGTTACACTGTTGTGTGTAAAAAATAAAACTTACAATCCGAACAATGCACTGCTATGCTATTCAAATTTTTACTTCTGCTGTGTAAAAATTTAAAACTTACAATACCTGAAAAATGCACACAGGCCTTTTCCCTTTTTTATATGCCTCTGCATTTTTTTTACAATATATAAAAAACTATATTAAAATAAAAACTTATTTTAAAAACTTAAAATAAAAAACTAAAATCAAAAGTTTCGCCTATACCATATGATTCATATATGGTGTAATCTTTAATAAAAAACATACGTCCATTTTAAAATGCTTTGGGCTCCACTATCTCAAAAACTTACGCATGTGTAATATAACATATGTTGAAACATATGTTAAAAAAAAATTTTACCATAGCGTTTCATCAATTAATCAAAAACTTTGCAAACGAACCCTTTGATGATTATCCGCCGGACTTCAAAACAGAAATTAAACTAATTTGCATAAAAATCCCAGGTGCCAAAAGTTGCTGCTGACGTCACTCAATTTGTGATGCGGGATTTTTATTAAATCCGCCTTATAAGTTTTCCCGGGTCCGATTTTTGGCAACTTGTACGGAAAAAATTGTGATGCGGGATTTTTCTTCAATCTGCTTTACGAGATTTCAAATCCGGATTGCTGTTCAATTTCTCTGTATCCAATACAGCGCTGAAATTGATTTATCAACGTTTTTGGCAAGCGGCTCTCTGCTACATTTTTTTATGCTGCAATCTTGACTAATCGAAGGAAAAAGGAAAGCGGCTTCAGTACACTGTTCTGCAAACAAAATTGGAAGGCGGCTCACGTACATTGCAGAGCTAAAAGTAATTTCAACACTCCCCCTTACTTTCAGCTGCTGGGTTATCAGTCATACCCAGAGATTTCCTCAAAAACTCAAAACTCTTCTGCCCCAATGGCTTGGTCAGAATGTCTGCAAACTGCTCCTAAGTTCTGCAATGTTCCAAAACAATTTCACCATTGTTTACCAATTCTCTAATGTAATGAAACTTTGTGTCAATGTGTTTCGTTCTCTTGTGAAACACAGAATTCTTGGATAATGCAATAGCTGAGCTATTGTCACAATAAATCATTGTTCCTTTTACCTGCTCTTGGCACAAACTTCTTAACATCCTCCTCATCCAAATTTCTTGACACGCTGCTGCTGTGGCTGCCACATATTTTGCCTCTGCTGTAGACAATGCTACAATGGGCTGTTTTTTAGAAGCCCATGAAATGGCTCCTGAACCCATGTGAAAAACATAACCGGAAGTGCTCTTCCGATCATCTACACTTCCAGCCCAATCACTGTCAGTGTATCCAACTAAATCTGAATTTTCTGACGCAGTATATAAAATACCAAACCTTTTTGTACCTTTAACATACCTCAGAATTCTCTTCGTTGCCTGCCAATGTGCATCCTTTGGCTTCTCCATAAATCTGGAAATTAAGCTAAAAGCATGCATTATGTCGGGCCTAGTTGCAGTCAAATACATGAGGCTGCCAACTATGCTCTTATACAAGCTAGGATCAAAATCCTTGCTGCTGTCCTCTCTGCTGAGTTTTAATCCCATCACTGTGGGAGTGTTCGCTGCCTTGCTCTCCTGCATATTAAATCTTTCCAGCACTTCATTAACATATTTTGCCTGTGAGATAAAAATCTCATTTTCATCTTGTTCTACTTCTATTCCTAAGAAGTATTTCAACAAACCCATGTTAGTCATTTCAAATTCTTCTTTCATGACTGTTTTAAAATTTTCAATAAGGTAATTATCATTACCTGTGAAAATAACATCATCAACATATAAAACTACAATCAACATTTTACCATCTTTTTCTTTGATGTAGAGGGTGGGTTCTACCTCACACTTTTCAAATCCATTTTCCAGTAGATAGGAATCTATCCTACTGTACCACGCTCTTGGCGCTTGCTTCAGCCCATAAAGAGCTTTCTTCAACTTGCACACTTTGTGCTCTTGGCCTTTCTTCTGATAGCCGAGAGGTTGTTCAATGTAAACCTCTTCCATTAACACTCCATTTAGGAATGCTGACTTCACGTCCATTTGGTAAACTTTCCACTTGTTTTGTGCTGCTATGGACATCACTGCTCTCACGGTTTCCATTCTAGCAACCGGTGTGAAAGTTTCCTCATAATCTATCCCATGCTTTTGCTTATACCCTTTGACGAAAAGTCTTGCCTTGTGTCTCTCTATTTTTCCTTCAGCATTACTCTTGGTCTTGTATACCCATTTAAATCCAATGACATCTTTACCTTTTGGGAGTTCAACCAAATCCCAAGTCTTGTTTCTTTCTATGGCATTAATCTCTTCATCCATAGCTTCTATCCATTTCTTATCCTTAATAGCTTCTTCGAAATGAACAGGATCATCAACATGACAATATAAAGCAAACAAAGAATTGATACCTTCATTTGCTGCCTCTTGTGCATAAATGTCATTCAAATTTCTGAACTTCTTACCTCTTTCACTTGGTGTACAAATGCTTGAAGAAGCACTTGAATTTCCTCCTTGTGGTGGGCTTGGAGAAGAACTCTCATTTCTCCTCAAGGGTGTCTCTTGCTGCTCTTGTGTTGGTGCTGCTGTTTGGGGATGTATTTCAGCCAACTCATCATCATTTTCATCATGAGATAAACAATGTTTGACATTCACTGTTTTCTCTATGCTTCCATCCCAAGCTTCTTCTTCAATGAACTGAACATCTCTGCTCACAATAAACTTCTTGGTGGATGGGTTGTATAACCTGTAAGCCTTGGATTCCTCACTGTATCCAATGAAAATACATTTCTCCCCCTTGTTGTCCAACTTCTTCCTTAGCTGATCTGGTATGTGTGCATAAGCCACACATCCAAAAACCTTCATGTGTGTGACACTTTTCTTTGTGCCACTCCATGCCTCTTCCGGTACTTTGTTCATCACTGCTTTTGTAGGGCACCTATTCAAAATGTATGCTGCACAATGTACAGCTTCAGCCCAATAATCATTAGGAAAATGCTTTGCCTTTAACATACTCCTCACCATGTCCATTATGGTTCTATTCTTCCTTTCGGCTACTCCATTTTGCTGCAAAGTATATCTAGCTGTAAGCTGCTTTTGAATACCATTTTCTCTACAAAAATGTAGAAAATCTTTAGAGATATACTCACCTCCTCTATCAGTCCTTAAGGCTTTGATGTGCAGCCCACTTTGGTTTTCCACAAGTGCTTTGAAATTGCAGAATTTTTCAAACACTTCACTTTTATTTTTCAAAAAGTAAACCCAAGCTTTTCTTGTAAAATCATCTATGAATGTTAACATGTAGTGGTTGCTAGCAAGCGATGGAGTTTGCATCGGTCCACAAAAATCTGAGTGGACAATCTCTAAGAGTGCCTTTGCCCTTATGCTTTTCCCGGAAGGAAAACTTTCTCTGTGTTGTTTCCCCAAGATACAACCTTCACAAAGGCTGTCCGGCTTCTCTATCAATGGTAAACCTCTTACCATTCCTTTTCTGTTCAACAAATTAAGACCTCCAAAGTTGAGATGTCCAAATCTCAAGTGCCACAACCAATTTTCATCTTTTGGTTCGCTTTGGATAGCCTCTTTTGCCACTGCTGCTATCTTTTCTTTATTCTTCAAATCTGCTCTCATTCTAAGAGGGAACATCCTGTTCCTTGTCATCTTCACTTCAGCAATACATTGTTTGATGGGTGGTTTGTCCATGATGGTACAAACATCATCCTCAAAAAATACATTATACCCCTTTTGAACAAGTTGTCCAATACTTAAGAGGTTACACTTCATTCCTGGAACATAATACACATCTACTATGGATTTCTTTGCACCTTTTCTTGTTAAAACATTTACATTTCCTTTTCCCATAACAGAAACTTTGCTATCAGTTCCTAGTGTGACTTGTGACTTCACACTCTCATCTAGCATAGAAAACATTGCTAAGTTTCCTGTCATATGGTTACTGCAACCGGAGTCTAGAAACCATAAATCATCATTCTTTTCTTCAGCCATATTACAAGCCAAAAACAAATTATCTTGGTTGATATTTTCTCTAGTGAAATTTGCACTAGTTCTACTTCCCATATCATGCTGCGTCTTTCTACATTCATTAGCATAATGACCATATTTTTTACAATAGTGACATTGGACATTGGACTTATCATACCTCTGTCCTTGAGCATTCTGCTGACCACTCTGCTGGCTGCTGCCTTGGCCTTGATGCTGATTTGGATTGCTGCCCCTTCCTTGAGCATTTTCTGGACTGTTCCTTCCACCTCTGTTTTGGCTTCTGCCTCTTCCTCTTTTGTTTCCTCTGTCTTTCCCTCTTCCTCTTCCGAAAGACATCTGGGTCTTAAAGGCATGTTCTAGAGATGAGTTTTCATTTCTACTCAATCTCTGCTCATGAGTCATCAGTGATGCATGTAGCTCATCGACTGAAAAAATTGTGAGATCCTTAGTCTCTTCTATGGTGGTGACAATCACATCAAATCTTGAGGGTAGACTCCTCAAGAGTTTTTCCACAATCCTCTTATCTTCAAGAGTCTCTCCATGAGATCTTATTTGTGTGACCATTCCAATCACGTGAGTGAAGAATGAGTCAATGGTATCTGAATCTTTCATACAGAGAGTCTCAAAGTCTCTCCTTAGCAACTGAAGTTTTGCTGTCTTCACTTTTTCCATGCCTTGATAGGCTGTCTTGAGAGTTTCCCATGCTTCTTTGGATCTCTTGGCTGTTGCTATCTTTGGAAACACACTCTCATGCACTGCTTGATACAATAAGAAGAGAGCCTTGGAGTCTTTCTTCTTATTGCTCTTCAGCAACTCTCTTTCTGCTTGAGTTAAATCATCAAACTCTTCTTCATCTGCTGGCTCTTCAAAGCCATCCTCAACAAATTCCCATAAGTCTTGGGAGACAAATAAAGCTCTCATAGTTATTGACTAGTAGTCATAATTTTTCCCATTAAACATTGGGAGATGGATATTTCCCATACCCATACCAGTGCTGGCTCCAGCCATTCTGCACTCTTAACTATGATTAAAAATTTGACTGTGTATGTGAAACAACTCACTGTTCTGCAACAGTGACTCAAAAACTGTATAGAGAAATACCTTTGGATTCATCTTGACTGAGTCTTCACACTGCTGAAGAAGCTGCTGCAACAAAGAACTCCTTTCCTTCAGCTTCTTTGATCTTCAAAGAGCCTGGACTAGCTCTGATACCATGTTGGAATATTTAAAATTCCAGAACAACAATGGAGAATAAAATTCCCCCTCTTCAACACAGAGAAAATATAAAAAAATTCTTCACTGGAGACAGAGCTTTCCCTGTAAAAACTATTTCATTAAACTTCAAAAACTTGGTTACAAAATCACCTTTGACTGAGGGAATACAAAAGGCTTTGACTGCTTCAAAACACAGTTCAAAACACAACTCACACTCTCTAAAATTTCACTCTTGAAAAATACTCTCTCTTCAAAAATGAAAGCACTGTTGTGCACTTCAAATTCTGTTACACTGCTGTGTGTAAAAAATAAAACTTACAATCTGAACAATGCACTGCTGTGCTATTCAAATTTTTACTTCTGCTGTGTAAAAATTTAAAACTTACAATACCTGAAAAATACACACAGGCCTTTTCCCTTTTTTCTATGCCTCTGCATTTTTTTTACAATATATAAAAAACTATATTAAAATAAAAACTTATTTTAAAAACTTAAAATAAAAAACTAAAATCAAAAGTTTCCCCTATACCATATGATTCATATATGGTGTATCTTTAATAAAAAACATACGTCCATTTTAAAATGCTTTGGGCTCCACTATCTCAAAAACTTAGGCATGTGTAATATAATATATGTTGAAACATATGTTAAAAAAAACATTTTACCACAGCGTTTCATTAATTAATCAAAAACTTTGCAAATGAACCCTTTGATGATTATCCGCCGGACTTCAAAACAGAGATTAAACTAATCTGCATAAAAATCCCGGGTGCTAAAAGTTGCTGCTGACGTCACTCAATTTGTGAAGCGGGATTTTTATTAAATTCGCCTTATAAGTTTTCCCGGGTCCGATTTTTGGCAACTTGTACGGAAAAAAATGTGATGCGGGATTTTTTTTCAATCTGCTTTACGAGATTTCAAATCCGGATTGCTGTTCAATTTCTCCATATCCAATACAGCCATGAAATTGATTTATCAACGTTTTTGGCAAGCGGCTCTCTGCTACATTTTTTTATGCTGCGATCTTGACTAATCGAAGGAAAAAGGAATGCGGCTTCAGTACACTGTTCTGCAAACAAAATTGGAAGACGGCTCACGTACATTGCAGAGCTGAAAGTAATTTCAACATTCAAAAGTGGAGAGAGGCTCTTTCTCGTGCTGCTCAAATAAGTGGATTCGAATTTGATGCAAATTATACATGAGAACTTTTACTTCCACTTCTCTCCTTATATCAATTTGCCATAGTTACGATTATTTTTTTGCCTAATTTCTGTAAGATTTTGAAAAAAAATTGCAATGATTTTTGTAGATTTAAATGATGAATATTAAATTTCAATATAATTTTAGATTATTGCTATTAAATTTTAATACTGTTTTTGTTCTAAAAGATTTTTAATAATGTTGAAACATTTTCATCATAAAAATATATTTCAAACACAACTACTAATATTTTTTGGGAAATTGGTTACTAATTTTTATTTATTTTATCAGTGACGAAGGGGAACTGCTTGATAAAGTCGTTGAACGCGTGGTGAAGAGAGTGAAAAAAAGAACTTTGGATGTAACGGCGAAAGACCCTGAAAGTTTGGATGCAGCGCCTAAAGATTCTGAAAGTACGGCCCTAGTCGGGCAGCACAGTGGAAAACTTCAGGTTCAATTTCGTAATAGAATTCTTGCGGTTACTGTTACCTAAATTGTTTTCATTTTGATTATCGTGCTCCCTATAGCGTTTTTATAGTAAAACGGTAAACAGCTAAATTAACTTGCATTAAAAAGGCAAACTCTCCTAATATTATGAAGTGGGTTAGGGTTAAATAAATGGTTTTGGGTGAGTCTGTATTATCAGCATCCTTTTGAGGTTGATTGAAGAGGGAAACTTCTGTGGTGAAAGTAGAGAGACGTTCCCCTCCTTCACAGCCATGTAATTTGCTATTCCTAATACCATTGAAGTTTTGTGATCTGTCATATTATATATATATATATAATCAAACAAATGTGTATAACGATATTTATTGTAGGGAGTTAATGTTTCTATAATATTATATTTCGAAATAATACAATAATAATTGCATTAACAATTTTAAGAAAAGTAATAACCAAAAAAAATGATAAATGTGTAATTCTTTCCTTATTCAATATGGAATTGATATGTAAAAATATATTCCACATAATTGACATGTAAAAAAGTATTTATATTGTTGTGGTGTGTGACTTCTTGTTTTATAAAAATATATGGAATCATATTTAATTATTGAATTATTGGTTATAGTTAGGAAGAGATAAATCTCAAACATAGAGATTGAAATATTCCTTTAACTGAATTGATTCTATGTTCAAGATAGTTTATCTTAATTTGTTTATGTATAATTTGATGTATTAATATTTTTACAATAAAACTTACACATTTTTGCCTGAGTGATCAATTTACTCTCTTATTTAGCATGGTATAAGAGCATAGTCTAAGCCTTACTCCCTCACGGGAGATGTCAAAGACATTTTATTATGAATGTGTTAAAGTATGGCTCTATGGAAAATTGGTCCACGGTGATCGTGGCCTTGAAAAACTTAGCAATGATTTATTTTTCCAAAGGCGATGACTACAATGGCAGCACCCTCGCCATTTTGGAGAAAAATGTGATTCTGGAACAACTATGAGAAAGGCATAGTCATTGACAACTTGTTGAAGAACGGGTTGTATCACCCTCCAAATGTTGAGCAGAGTGCAAGGTCAGTACGTTTCTACTAGCGATGCTGGATGTGAAGGAGGCCACAATTAATGGGGGGCTTTTAGATGGCATACAGGGCCTAATTATGTTACTTGCAGAAGGGGATTCAAAAGCTCGAAAGGAAGCCATTAGGGTGATCTATAGTCTTTGTTTCTATAATGATAATAAGAAAAACATTGTTATGGCAAGGGCAATACCTTTGTTATTTGGGGTTTGATCAACATGCAGGTAGGAATCCTTAATGATACCGTTAAGGGGTAGAGAGCACGTTGTCGCCATTTTGTCTTCGCTATGTTGCAATAGCAAGAAAAGAGCCATGGAGGCTTGTGAGGCCTCGGTGCTGGAGCACGTGTTTCTGTTCGTGGATCCAATCAAAGCGAAAGGACATATCTTTGGAAATCATTAATAAATGAAGCACATTATCATTAGAATAGACTAGTAGAAATGTGTAAGTGGGCCATGAAATCATTGAAATGTTGAGACAACAATGGGGTAGGAGTAGGACTCACTAGATCCCACGTTAGACTTGCATGCAGTGCCAGTGTGCAGATTTTGTGTTATGTGTGGAACTACTTTGAGCTAAGTGATGGAGGCGTAGTCCACACTTGTGAGTGCATATGATGGATTGAATATCAAGGAGAAACATGTAAGATGATGTCATGATAGGTAGATGTGAGGATGTGAAGGGTCACAATTTAGTACAGTTGTGAGTTGATGTGCTATACCAGATACATTGACAAGTAGAATGTGATGATTGAGTCGCTCCAGCTTGATTCGTTGGCCACGAACGACTTTGTCCATGTGACAAATTAGCTAGGAAATAGTTTGTTAGAGTGTTAAGGAGAGCCTAGAGTTATTGCTTCTCTATTGATTGGTGTGGCATATTGTTGGAGATCGTGGTACGTGGGTTGAGAGTAAGAACAAAAGGTAATGTATGTGAAATTGTAGTTATATTTTATATGGTTGAAAAAATATAGTAGTGAATTTAGTAGTGATTCCAGATATATGTAAATATGAACTAAAGAAAATTTATTTGAGTCCTAGTTTAATCATCATGCACTCATTAGTTAACTATTCCATACAGGTGGAGATAGTCCTAGTTAATTGAAATGCAATTTAGCTTATGCTATCTCCAATATCTCCTTAAGCACTACCACATGAAACAAAATGAATGGGTCCCCACAAGAAGCCATGTAAAGTATCTATTTTACAATGCTTCTAAGTAAAGATGAAAACCCTCATTAAAAATACAATATTAAAAAGGAAATACAACTACTAGGCAGTTGTGTCCTTCACCCCAAGGCGGTTTCATAGAAAGTGAAACTTCTATTTAGTGAAAGTATTCATGAATATGTAATCTATTTTTTCAGAAACTCATTCTCAAATGTAGTGCATGTGGATCTCGATGTGTTTTTTCGTTTCTGCTACACTAGATCTTTGGAAAAATTTAGTGTGCTTTGATTGTCACACTAAATGATATTTAGGTGATGAAATATGTAACCAAGTTCAATGAGGAAGTTCTGCAACCAAATGACCTGAATGACAATGTTAACTACACCTATGTATTTGATCTGTATCGATGATAAAGAAATCACATATTTCTTTTTGCTATACCAAAAAATGGGGTTGAAATCCAAATTGAGGACATAACCTGAAGTGGATTTTGTAACACTCCCTCCCACACCTTTGCTTTGCTCAGAATATGGAAGGTATTACATTTTAATTAAATCAATTTCCATGGTTCCTTATGAAGATGAGGTTACAAAAATCATTTTTCTTCAAAGGAAAAAATTAGACTATGATATTAGCATCATATTTAGCTCATCTAGAATTTTTAGGCAATAGAAATTTTATCTAAATCTGATTCCTCGATCCAAAAGTATGCTCATTTAAAGTTTGACTCATTAAATAGTGGCACGTCAACAAGGTACCACCACATGTCACCCACAAGTAACACACGTAGACCTATCATGTCATCCCTAACAATCTCACACATATCATGAATCCTATATAACATCCACGTAAACATCCTCTAATTTTATTAACACCTATCATGTGTGCAAAAAGCCATGGGATTCAGCAAGCCACTTCATTGGATTTAGCAACTACTCTTTGTATTATATATCTAAGTAACATGATATTACTTTTTGATGCAGGAGCATCTGACTAGGGTGGCAACCGGTCAGACAGGTGTTTCAGGTTTTCAGTTTTGAGTTATTTTACAGGTCTCAAAACCTGTTCCTGTTTTGATTTATTTCTTTCCTTAGGACAAAGAACTAGCTGTCAGTAGAGTTGTTTTAGTTTAGTTGTTTTTATTTAATTTTTGATTTAAAAAACTGTGGTAGTTTTGTTAGGTGAAGTAAAACAGTTCAACGAGTAAAAAGTGAATTAACCATAATGTAAAAACATGTAACTGTGTAACCAACTGGAGACAGTTATCAGTTGGAACGAATTAACCTGCAGAGAGTCTACAAAAGAAACGCAAAGATGACTGTACAGGGGTTCTGCAAATTCACACACAGAGTGGAGTAATGAAACAGAGTTTTTTTAATACTCCTCAGAAATATACCAATTGTATTGTATGTAGAAATATTGAAATGTGATTCATATTCAAAATTCACTGTCAAAATATTTGCATGCACATTCTGAATCAAACATAGTTAAATGTCTACTTCTTTTCTATTAGAGGAACATCATTATCAGTGAACAGGCGTATTGCAACACGAGGGCGTGGTCAACGCACGCGAGAGCTGAAGAGAAGTGCAGGAGAATACAACACAAACAGAAAAGTTGTATACTGCCGGCGAAGTCCAAACAGTCACAAACGAAGAACACTGAACTTACAGGTATTTACCATTAAACTGAGCCATTGCATTTTTAAACAAACTGAGAATAGAGTAAACCCTCTGACAGGGTCATAATAACAAGACAGTCCATACGGAAATATATATAATTACATATTGACACCGTCGGAGAAAACAAGACAAGACTAGTAACCTAGGGTTACAGCCAGAAGGCCTACAGTCACAGGCGAGAATTCCAGATAGCAACCGAGGGGTACAGGTGGGGTTTTAAAACCCAAGCCAAATTGAAAGCCGAACTCTGTCCGAGAGACAGTACTTGCAAAAGAGATAGAGTAACCATAGCGTGACAACGTCACGACAAAACCTGAAAGCGAAAACTGACAGAGTCAACTACGACACTCCCAAACAAACTTCTACAGCGAGAATGGTGCGAGTCCTATGGTGACTTACCATTGAAAACAGAAGCGGAGTGGAACCCTGATAGAAGTCTGGGGAGCCGACAAGGTTCGTGAAACCTGTACAAGAAACACAGACTGTCAGTTACAGACCTGTGCAACCAAAATCGTTGAGTCAACGAGACTAACAGTAGGAAAGAGCATTTGGCATTTACCTTGCAGAGAGGGAGAGCCTTTCTTTCCCGAGAAATCGAGCAACCACCCAGAGCCATTTGAACCTGCTCGCAAGGAGCAACGAGATCAGTATGGAAACAAAGCCACGGGGGTTTTGAAACAGGGAAGGTTAACTTACCAATACTGTCGCCAACTGGAGCGGAATTGACCAGAGGAAGCTCAGAGCCGAGAGCCAAAGAACCTGTAGAAATTGTCACGAGACAACGATTAGCCTGAAGCAAAACCACAAACGCAAATAACCAGAATAAATTGGCATGTCGAAGAACCTGTAAGTGTCGAGCGAAGAACAGAGAGACAAACCAGTCTCGGTGGAAAGAAAACGAACCAACAAGGAGGTTGGAAACCAGAACACCATTGTAGCCGCATTGATTCACAAGCACAGCCACCGTTGCTGTGACCAGATTCCACAGGGTAGCACAAACCCTTGTCACCAAGGCGCAGGGTCGAAACCCTCACACTCTCCGCAGAGCACAAACACCAAGTGACAAACGAAACAATGAACCGAGTGAAAGAGTAAGGCGGGATGGCCATATGCGTCGGCAAGTGGGCCGAGTGATCCATTCGAGGTCAATAACTGTGCCATTAATCCAAGTACCGGAAAGCAGCGTAAAGCTCGAGGCTCGGGGTGAGTTTCAAAGGCGCGAAACCAACGTGTAATGCCACGTAACCACAGGTGTTATATATATATTGTGTTTTCAAAAATTGTGACATTGTTCAGCTGACCGGGCACGTGGGCTGGTGACCCCATCACTTTTGTTCTCTTTAATGGTCTCCCAAGGATCATATTTATAGGCTTTCTTCAGATTAATTCATGGTGAAAATGAAGCTTGATTCCATTGTGGGTTTTCCGTACTTAAGGGGCTCATAATAAAGGCATGCTTAAGGGGAACATAATAAAGGTGTTGGGTTTTCCAATCAGTCAGTGCTCGATCCTTTCTATTTATGGTTGGCTTGAATGTGGAAGTGGGAGATTCCGACGAAGCTGAAATGTTTCACCTGGCTTGTTGTCCACAATCGTATTCTCACGTGGGACAACCTTACCCGAAGAGGTTTCGTGGGCCCTGGAGTTTGTCCAATTTGTAGGTCAGCGGAGGAGAATGTTGTGCACCTTTCCCTGGCATGCCCCTAGGTCCTTGGTGTTTGGGACGAGATCACTTCATTGCTGAATATTAACAATTTTGTGGACAGAAACTCCATCCTTTCATGTCTACAATGCTCGGCCACACACAACAGATTATACAGGGCCATACCTCTGTGTTTTTTTTGGGCAATTTGGCGAAGTCAAAATGCATGCATCTTTGACAGCGATGTCCCGAATCTAAGACAAACTTCTCTTAGATCTACTGATTTTTTCTTCGAGATTGGACCTCTCTATCCCATCAGTAAAATGAGTGACAAGACTTTCAAAGATATGGGACACAGTTATCCTAGAGGTTTCTTTGATGGTGCCTCATGGGGTGTGTTTGTGGATGTGGAGTTGTCATCTCCCTATCTCCTACTCATCATTATCACTTTAGTTGGTATGGAGGTTTCGGTACTAACTCACGAGTTGAGATACTTGCCCTCTGGGGAGTTCTTAGATGTACATTATGACTAGCTATGCAAATTCAAAGTCCCAAAAGTTATTTAAACTTTAAAAATTTAACCTATAATTCATTAAAAAAAAATCTTTTATAAAAATTTCAACAACAATTTAAAAAAATATTAAAAATAAATAAATCTCAACATTCAAATAAATAACTCTAGATTGATGGTCAAGATAAATATTGAAATAAATAACTCTTCGCAAAGGACAAATATATAATATTATTTGAATAGGTCTGGATTGATGGTCAAGGTAAATTTTGAAATAAATAACTCTTCGCAAAGGACAAAGATATAATATTTCAATTCAATTGAAACACGGTATCACTCCCGATCACATGTTTTTATAATTCTAAATCAATAATTCAGGGAATCGAGTTATTCGAGACAGTGTACCAGAAACACAGATTGTCGCCACGTGTTAATAGAAGTGTTTATATTGAAAGCAAAGAGGAACCTCCGCAACTCGACTGTAACTCCAATTGTTTTGTTTTTGGTTTGGGTGTTATTTTTTTATATAACTTAGGCAAAGGCATGAGAAGTCAAAGCCGTGCATCAGTCTATCCGAAAACAACAATTTTTTTGTTTGAAAGATTAATTAAAGGTTGAAGAGTTATTAACGTCACGTGTTCTTAATTTAATTTTATTGGATTTGAAAAGGTGTTAAAGTTATTTGAAAAGTGTAGAGCAAAGATTTAAAAAAAAAACAAAGGATTTCGTAAGGATTTTATGTTAAAGGTTATGAGATAATGGAGCTTCAAAACAAAGAGATTTTATGTTTAAAAAAATACTATATATATGTTTGGGAGATCTTTGTGAAGTGTTTTTAATTTTTTTTAAAGGGTTTATTTGAGTCAAAGTTAAAATAGTAGTTTTTTTGGAAAGTGTTTTTTAGATAAGGGTTTTTATTGGAAAAGGAGTTTAGGGTTTTGAAAATATTAGATTCTCTGCATTTTTTTTTTGTTCAGTTAAGCATGATAGTGTTTTGGTTTCAAAAAATTCTCTTTGTGTACGTGAATCTGATGAAGATTGTGTACGCATATTGATTTTTATTTTTTTTCGGAGTTGATATGGAAAGAAGCCTCGTGCATTAAGAGAACTAGCCATAAGACAGAAGAAAGACAACGGTCATGGGTTACAAAAAGAGATTGAAGTAGTAGAAAAAAATTTGAAAGAGCCAAAATGCTATGAAGAACTCATAGAGCCAAAATGCTATGAAGAACTCATAGAGGTTCTTGCCACAACCTAGGAATCTACAAGACAAGTAGATGAAGCAGAAAAATTCAAGGATGCATGGATTAGGATGGATTCAGTAACAATGCCAAAGTTTAATGGTAAAAAAAATGATTTTTGGGAAGTCAAAATGCAAACTTTTCTTCCATATAAAGAGCTAATTGAGTAACACTCTAATAACCCATATGATGAAGTATGTGATGCTTTAGTATTGAATTTTATAGAAAATACATTGGATGAGAATTTTTCATCCAATGTATAAAAGTTACATCTTCCCAAGAAGCATGGAAGATCTGGAAGCAAAATTTGGCACAAAGGATAGTGGCATGCAATAGAAATTGTGCCACAATCTGTTGAAGTATCAATCGAGAATTTAGCCGTAGATCTGAGAGTAAATGAATAAGACCCTGGAATGACAATAAATCTTGGAGAATCCCACTCAAAAGTGGATGATGGTCATGGAGACTATAAAAGTGAAACCCATTATGCAAACATGCATATGGACAAAGAAAATGCAACAAAGATTGCAGATAGAGAATCTAAATCCTCTATGTATGAAGCAAAGCAAGAGCATATAAATGCTCAAAATCTCCATTGTAAGGTGGATGGTGAAGATCATGGTGAATCCCATTGTGACGAGATATATATGGATGGTGAATACAATATGAGATGTGAATTGTGAATCTATCCACAACTAATGAATTTGGTGTAGTTGAAATTGTTAATGGGCACACGCATGCTTGAATATCCCATCATAGGGTGGATGGACATTATGTTAATGACACTTGTTGTATATTTTTGAAATATAGATTGATTGTGGCAATATGGAAAATGTTATGTTTCATGAAGAATTAAAGGTTGAAGTTGCCACTGTAGCAACAAGTTATGAAGCAATTGGAAATCTTCATGAAGCAATGCATGATTTAGCAGTACTTGATGATCAAGAAGAGGATAAAGTTGATTGAAGAGTTCTTTATGAGAATAATCACTTATGGAATAATAGTGGAAGATAGTCTCAATGAAGTTGAATAGGCAGAGAAGGAAGAGGAGAAAGCTCTCATTTCGGAGCATAATGAAAATGTTTTTAACATTGTTTTTTTAATATGTAGGTGTTCAAAATAGCATAGGAGCTAAAGTTGAAAACAAAGTTGTTCATAAGTTTGATGTATATTTGAAGCTCATTGAAGAATGGATCGAGAATCAAATTAAACAACTTGATGATAATCTTAAAGCAACAAATGGAATAAAAGACTTAAATGATGGTGAAAGAGAAAAAAGAGAGTGATTATGCTTTTACATGTAAGCATAATGATGATATTGAGTGTGCATATTATAGGAAAAAAGGAGAAGTACTTGATGATGAAAGTGAAGGGCAAGACATTGAAATTTGTGGAGAAGAAGAAGAAAATGTTGAAGGAATCTTTCAATTTTGGAGTTTTGAAGAAATTGAATTTTACTATGAGCTAATATTATGGCACTAGTCGATTGATCATGTGTATGATAATGATAAATTGAATTTTGGTTATAAAGTTGATCATAGTGTGAATAAATGACAACAATCTATGAGTGAAAGAATTGTTGAAGAGGAAGTTGTCTATTGAATTTTGGTTATAAACTTGATCATAGTGTGAATAAATGACAATAATCCATGAGTGAAAGAATTGTTGAAGAGGAAGTTGTAGAAGACAGACTTGGAAATAATAGAAGATAAGTAAAAAAAATAACAACAAAAACAAGTGAAGAGATATAGAGCCTACAACAAGAAAACACAACAAAAAATGAAGCAGTTTCGAGGATATAGAATATGGAGGAAACGAAAAAGAAATTGCAAAATTGTAAAAACTTTTGAGTCATTGTAAGCCTAGTTGGGACTTAGACCAGTAGGCATGTTCAAGTTATGATTGAGTCAATTGTAAGCCTAACATGCATAGTTGAGTCATGTTTGAGTTATGTTGAGTCATATGATCGTATTTATTGGGAAGGTGGGGGAGGTGTTAGAAATAGTAAATTACTCCTGTATGCATGAAGAATTGAGTTCATATGTGTGAGTTAAGTTAATTCTAATATTTGAAGTCAAGTGTGAATTTGCATAGAGAAATTAACTAGATTTGATTCAAGTCTAGTTAGAGTCTGCACGATTCCATGTTTAGTGAGTGTGGTCCTTATACACGCATGATTGGGTCATTTTAATGTGTGTGAATGCTATGAGGCGAGAAGAGCCAAGATTCACAACTCGATGAACGCGTATGTGAGAAATTTTATATTGAAAGAAAACAGAAACTCCATATATTGAAAGCAAATAGAAAGAGCCATGGAGGCTTGTGAAGCCTGGGTGTTGGAGCATGTGTTTTTCTTCGTGGATCCAATCAAAGTGAAAGGACATATCTTTGGAAATCATTGATAAATGGAGCACATTATCATTGGAATATTGGTAGAAACGTGTAAGTGGGCCATGAAAATGTTGAAGCGTTGAGACAACAATGGGGCAGGAGTCAAGACTCACTAGATCCCACGTTAGACTTGCATGCAGTGCGAGTGTGCAGAGTCTACATCGTACCTGTAGCATATAGGAGTTTTGTGCTATGTGTGGAACTACTTGAGCTAAGTGATGGGGGCGTAGTGCACACTTGTGAATGCATATGGTGGATTGAATATTAAGGAGCATCATGTAAGATGACGTCGTGATTGGTAGCAGCGAGGATGTGAAGGGTCGCAATTTAGTATAGTTGTGATTTGATGTGCTATACCAAATACATTGACAAGTATAATGTGATGATTGAGTCGATCCATAGCCACAGACCACTTTGTCCATGTGACCAATTGACTAGGAAATAGTTTGTTAGAGTGTTAAGGAGATCCTAGAGTTATTGCTTCTCTATTGATTGGTGTGGCATATAGTTGGAGATCGTGGTACATAGGTTGAGGGTAAGAAAAAAAGGTAGTGTATGTGAAATTGTAGTTATAGTTTATATGGTTGAACACATTGTAGTTATAGTAGAGAATTTAGTAGTGATTCTAGAAAGATGTGAATAAGAAATAAATAAAACTGAGTTGAGTCCTAGTTTAATTATCATGCACTCATTAGTTAACTATTTCATGCAAGTGGAGATAGTCCTAGTTAATTGAAGTGCAATTAAGCTTATACTATCTTCAATATCCCCTAAAGTACTACCATGGGAAACAAAATGAATGGGTCCCCACAAGAATCCATGTAAAGTATCTATTTTACAATGCATCTAAGTAACACATAAAATTGTACAAAAGATGAAAACCCCCATTAAAAATACAATATTAAAAAGGAAATACAGATACTAGGCAGTTGTATCCTTCACCCCAAGGTGGTTTCCTAGAAATTGAAACTTCTATTCAGCGAAAGTATTCATGAAGATGTCAGCTATTTGTTCAGAAACTCATTCTCAAATGTAGTGCATGTGGATCTCGATGTGTTTTTTCGTTGCCGCTACAATAGAACTTTGGAAAAAATTTCGTGTGCTTTGATTATCACACTAAATGACATTCGGGTGATGAAATATGTAACCAAGCTCAATGAGGAAGTTCTGCAACCAAATGACCTGAATGACAATGTTGACTACACCTATGTATTTGGCCTCTATCGATGGTAAAGAAATCACATATTGCTTTTTGCTACACCAAAAAATGGGGCCGGAATCCAAATTGAGGACATAACCTGAAGTGGATTTTGTAACACTCCCTCCCACACCTTTTCTTTTCTCGGAATATGGGAGGTATTACATTTTAAATAAATCAATGTCCATGGTTCCTTATGAATATGAGGTTACAAATATCATTTTTCTTCAAAGTACAAAAGTTATATTATGATATTAGCATCATATTTAGCTCATCTAGAATTTTCAGGCAATAGAAATTTTATCTAAATCTGATTCCTGGATCAAAAATTATGCTCATTTCAAGTTTGACTGATTAAATAGTGGCACATCAGTAAGGTACCACCATGTGTCACCCACAAGTAACACACGTAGACCTGCCATGTCATCCATAACAATCTCACACATCTCATGAATCCTATATAGCATCCACGTAAACATCCTCTAATTTTATTAACACCTATCATGTGTATATAAATCCATGGGATTCACCAAGCCACCTCATTGGATTTAGTAACTACTCTCTGTAATATCTATTTGGGTAACATAGTATTACTTTTGTTCTCTTTAATGGTCTCCCGAGGATCATATTTATAGGATTTCTTTAGATTAGTTCATGGTGAAAATGAAGCTTGATTCCATTGTGGGCTTTCCATACTTAAGGGGCTCATAATAAAGGCATGCTTAAGGGGAACATAATAAAGGTGTTGGGTTGTCCAATCAGTCGATGCTCGATCCCTGCTCTTTATGGCTGGATCAAATGTGGAAGTGGGAGATTCTGGCAAAGCTGAAATGTTTCACCTGGCTTGTTGTCCACAACTGTATTCTTACGTGGGACAACCTTCGCAAAAGAGGTTCCATGGGCCCTGTAGTTTGTCCACTTTGTAGGTCAGCGAAGGAGAATATTAACAGTTTTGTGGACAAAACCTCCATCCTTTCATGTCTACAATGCTCGAGCACACACAACAGATTATACAGGGCCATACCTCTGTATTTTTTCTGGGCAATTTGGAGAAGTCGAAATGCATGCATCTTTGACAATGCTATCCGGAATCTGAGACAAACTTCTCTCAGATCTACTGAGTTTTTCTTGGAGAGTGGACCTCTCTCTCCCATCAGTAAAATGAATGACATGAATTTCAAAGATATGGGAAATAGTTATCCTAGAGGTTTCTTTGATGGTGCCTCACGAGGGGTGTTTGTGGATGTGGAGTTGTCATCTCCCTATCTCCTACTCATCATTATCACTTTTGTTGGTCTAGAGGTTTCGGTACTAACTCATGGGTTGAGGTACTTTCCCTCTGGGGAGTTCTTAGATGTACATTATGGCTAGTGGTGGATGAGATTATCATCTTTGGAGACTCCAAAATGATCATCGAGTGGGCACAGGGTGGATGCTCTCTTGACATTTCATCTTTGAGCCATTGGATGGAGATAATCTCCAATATGCGGACCCTTTTTCATACTCTCTCTTTCTGCCACATCTTTCTGGAACAGAACACCTTAGCAGATCAACTCTCTAAGTGTGGGTCTTCGATACTTCATGGATACATTCATTTTGATTGTCTCATGCAGGGTGTTGCATACAGTTCTGGATACTTCGCTTTTTCTTGATGCTCATTTTTTTCCCCTGTTCTATGGTTTTTTGGGGCCTCTGTCTCTTCTAGGTTTCCTCGTTGTTAGACACAACCCTTTTTTGTTTCAATGTTGCTCATACCTACTGAATGAAGCCTTATTTATTTATCTAGATGACGTACATGCAATCTACTTTATCAGGTCTGTTCAAACACTTCTGCAAATTGTTGCAGGGTTGTTGTTTAGATACATACGCAGTTTTTTGCTGGGACTTTTTTCTTAGATATATGTAACAATTTTATTTATTAATGCAAAACTGTTTTTTTTCTTCGTGAAAAAAGAGTACTTATTCTTAAATGTTTTGAACATGCTTGTATGAACTTGGTACTTCCCTGACAAAATTTGTATGATTTGCTTGCATGAACTTGGTACTTCCTTGACATAATTTGTATGATTTGTTTCCTTCTAGGCTTCTGCTAATCCAGACAGCTTTAGGAGAGACCGTCACGTGGACCTGTAATGTTTCCTTCTAGGCTTCTGCTAATCCAGACAGCTTTAGGAGAGACCGTCGCGTGGACCTGTAAAACGCATTAGACTGTGTGAACTGAAAGAAAATGACCATTTTGCAAAAATTATAGTTACTTTTACATTGTTGATTAATTACCTTCACTATCTATTACGAATATGTATAAGTATTTATTGATATGTGTGAGTATTTATCAACCATTTAATTTATAGGTGAAGTTAAATTTTTTTTTTTTTGCATGAATCTAGCAATATAATTTTAAGCAAGATTATAATTTCTTGTTATTTAAAATACATTTTAAAATGTTAATATAAATTCAAAGCCCCCAAAAAATATTTAAACTTTACAAATTACACAAATTAAACCAATAATTCATTAAAAAAAAAAAAACTTTTATAAAAATTAAAAAAAACACTAAGAAAACATAAATCTCAACATTCAAACAAATAACCCATGGTAAATCTTGATATTCAAATATATAGCTCTGGATTAATGGTCAAGGTAAATATTGAAATAAATAACTCTTCGCAGAGGACAAAGATGTAATATTTCAATTCAATTGAAACACGGTATCACTCCCCGATCACATGTTTTTCTAATTCTAAATCAATAATACTTTCTCTTTTTAATTCAGGGAATTAAGACTTAAAAGCGCTACATGTTGGCAAAGTGATGAGAAGTCAAAGCCGTGCATTAGTCTATCCGAAAACAACAAATTTTTTTGTTTGAAAGAGTTTTTAAAGGTTAAAGAGTTATTAAGGACACGTGTTTTTAATTTAATTTTATTGGATTTGAAAAGGTGTTAAAGTTATTAGAAAAGTGTAGAGCAAAGATTTTAAGAAAAGGGATTTCGTAAGGATTTTTATGTTAAAGGTTATGAGATAATGGAGGTTTAAAACAAAGAGATTTAATAATAATAATATAATATATAAAAGTTTGGGAGATTTTTGTGAAGTGTTTTTTATTTTTTTTAAAAGGTTTATTTGAGTGAAAAGTTAAAACAGCTTATTTTACTTTTTGGAAAGTGTTTTTTTTAAATAAGGGTTTGTTGGAAAAAGAGTTTAGGGTCTTGAAAATGTTAGACTCTCTGCAATTTGTTTTTGGTTTAGTCAAGCATGATAGTGTTTTGGGTTCATAAAAATCATTTTGTGTATGTGAATCTGATGAAGATTGTGCATGCATATTGAAAATCAATTTTTTTTTTTTTTGGGAGTGATATGGAAAAAAGCCTCATACAATAAGGGAAGCAACCATAAGACAAAAGAAAGACAACGGTTATGGGTCACAAAACGAGATTGAAGTAGCCGAAAAAAAATCGAAAGAACCAAAATGGTACGAAGAACTCATAGAGGTTCTGGCCACAACCGAGGAATCTACAAGACAAGTAGATGAAGCAGAACAATTCAAGGATGCATGGACTAGGATGGATCCGATAACAATGCCAAAGTTTATTGGTAAAGAAAATGATTTTTGGGTTCTCAAAATAAAAACTTTTCTTCGATATAAAGAGCTAATTTAGTGCCACTCTAGTAATCCATATGATGAAGTATGTGATGCTTCATTATTGAATTTTATAAAAAAAATACATTCGATGAGAATTTTTCATCCAAGGTAGAAAAAGTTACATCTTCCCAAGAAGCATGGAAGATCCTGGAAGCAAAATTTGGCACAAAGTATAGTGGCATGCAACAACAATTGTGCCACAATATGTTGAAGAATCAATCAAGAAGTTAGCCGTAGATCTAAGAGTAGATAAGTAAGACTCTAGAATGACAATAAAGCTTGGAGAATCCTAGTCAAAAGTGGATGATGGTCATGAAGACTATAAACGTGAAACCCATTATGCAAAAATGCATATGGACGAAGAAGTTGCAACAAAGATTGCAGATAGTGAATCTAAATCCTCTATGTATGAAGCAAATCAAGAGCATATAAATTCTCAACATCTCCATTGTAAGGTGGATGGTGAAGATCATGGTGAATCCCACTGTGACAAGATATACGTGGATGATGAATACAAAGTGAGATGTGAATTGGTGAATCTATCCACAACTGATGAATTTGGTGTAGTTGAAATTGTTAATGGGCACATACATGCTCTAATATCCCATCATAGGGCAGATGAACATTATGTTAATGAGACTTGTTGTATATTTTTGAAACATAGATGGAAATATGGAAAGTGCTATGTTTCATGAAGAATTGAAGGTTGAAGTTGCCATTGTAGCAACAAGTTATGAAGCAGTTGGAACTCCTCATGAAGCAATGCATGATTTAGTAGTAGTTTATGATCAAGAAAAGGATAAAATGATTGAAGAGTTATTTATGAGAATATCCACTTATGGAATAATAGTGGAAGATAGTCTCAATGAAGTTGAAGAGGCATAGAAGGAAGAGGAGAAAACTCTCATTGCGGAGCATAATGAAAATGTTATTAACGTTGTTTTTTAATATGCAGGCGTTCAAAATAGCATAGGAGCTAAAGTTGAAAACAAAGTTGTTGATTAGTTTGATGCATATTTGAAGCTCATTGAAGAATGGATTGAGAATCAAATTAAACAAATTGATGATAATCTTAAAGAAACAAATGGAATAAAAGAATTAAATGATGGTGGAAGAGAAAAAAGGGAGTAATTATGCTTTTACATGTAAGCATAATGATGATATTGAGTGTGCATATTACAGGAAAAAAAAGAGAAGTACTTGATGATGAAAGTGAAGGGAAAGGCATGGAAATTTGTGGAGAAGAAGAAGAAATTGTTGAAGGAATCTTTCAATTTTGGAGTTTTGAAGAAATTGAATTTTACTATGAGCTAATATTATGGAAATAGTCGATTGATTAGGTGTATGATAATGATAAATTAAATTTTGATTATAAACTTGATCATAGTGTGAATAAATGGCAACAATCCATGAGTGAAAGAATTGTTGAAGAGGAAGTTGTAGAAGACAGACTTAGAACAAATAGAAGAGAAGTACAAAAAAAAAAATAACAGTAGCAACAAGTGAAGAAATATAGAGCCTACAACAATAAAACACAACAAAAAATGAAGCAGTTTTGAGGATATAGAATTTGGACGAAACTAAAAAGAAATTTCAAAATTGTAAAAAGTATTGAGTCATTGTAAGCCTCGCTGGGACTTAGAACAGTAGGCATGTTCAAGTTATGATTGAGTTAATTTTTTATTATAAGCCTAACATGCATAATTAAGTCATGTTTGAGTTATGTTGAGTCATATGATCGTATTTATTGGAAGGGGGGGGGAGGTGTTAGAAATAGTAAATTAATCCTGTATGCATGAAGACTTGAGTTCAGATGTGTGAGTTAAGTTAATTCTAGTATTAGAAGTCAAGTGTGAATTTGCATAGAGAAATTAACTAGAGTTGATTCAAGTCTAGTTAGAGTCTACATGATTCCATATTTAGTGAGTGTGCTCCTTATATATGCATGATTAGGTCATTATAATGTGCGTGAATCCTATGAGGTGAGAAGAGCCAAGATTCGCAACTCAGTGAACGTGTATGTGAGAAAATTTGATGAATATAATTTTATTTGTTTGTGTGAATATTTGTGTTTTCCTCCACTTCCTTTCCAACAAATTGAGTGCACGGTACCAATGACGGAGACTTAAAACCATTCTCCTTGTTATATATAACCTAGATAAATATCTAGTATCAAAGGTTTAGGGTTAAATTCGAGATAGAGAAGGAAAAGAGAAAGTCTCAAACTATTGCGCATTTTGCATTTTTTCTTCAATGATGGATGTAGAAGTGGAAATCACATACATATTCACACACACACCCTTTCTGCCCCATCAAAAAAGAGAGAGTGCCTTGAATGCGATGTGAGCCAGTCTTGAAAATCAGTTTCAGATTTCCTTATTTGCCAGTCTTTGAGAGGAGGGACGTTTCTAACTGTTGTTTGAAATTGCAAGTCAAGGAATGATCCCCAAGCAATGTCCTGTTGGCTGAGATTAGAATCATCTTTTACATCAGTCAAGCACTCCTTTAAATGACATTTAATCTTGATTTCTAAGGCCTTGTGATTCTGTTTAGTATTTCTGAAAATTCTTCTGTTTCGTTCTAGCCAGATCAGCCAGCAAATAACCTTTGGAAGGACAACCCATGTAGTTTTGATTATCTGGTTTTTAGGAGGAGGGCCGGGATATCTGTTTTCTCAATTAGAAAAAAGATCAGCAGTGGAACAAGGAAGCAAAATGTTGGGATCCAGATTGTGGATGAAGGAGAACCAAATCTGCTTAGAGAAACTGCATTCAAGGATTAAATGGACTGTTGTCTCTGCATTTTCGTTGCACAGCGAGCAGATGGAGGGATCGTAGAACCCTTTCCTCTGCAGTATGTCATACGTTAGAATTTTCCCATGGCAAAGGAGCCAAGCAAAGAAGTCGACTTTGGGCCACGAAGGAAAACGCCAGACACCATGCCAAGGTGCTGGGTCAGGGGGGACGTATGGCCTCTCTTTCAGCTTGGCATATCCCATGGAGACAGCGTAGCCTCTGGCATTCGGCCCCCAGCATTTCAAATCTCTTTTCCTCATGTGTGTGGGCGCCAAGCCATGAAGGAGATCAAGCAACGTGGACCATTCGTTGATCAGATGAGCCGACACCTCAATACGTTTCCAACCTACCCAAACAGAATCGCTCCACAGCGAAATATCCCACAACGAACACAGTCCCTCTCTATCCATCCAACATATCAGCGCTCTAATGGAGGCTCTGTCTTCAATTGGGTCCATATTCATGATCTTATCCAGACGTTGATCTTTTTGCCATTTCCTGGAGTCCAGTAGGAGTGCACATTGATTAAAGGAGCAGCTTTAACATACAGTTTAAGGAAAGACGAGTTAGGCAGATGGACCATATTTTCTAAACAGCTAGAACGAGGACCTCTGAAATACTTTTTCGAGAGAACCAATTGGGCCCAGCCAGGCTTGGGCGCAATGATCCTCCAAATAATCTTCGCTGCCATAGCTACATTCTGCTGACAGAGATTTTTGAAATTCAAACCACCCTCCCACAATGGCTTGGAGATGGTTTCCCAACTGATAAGGGGAATCTTGTTTTCATTCTGTTTGCCTCCCTTCCAAAAGAACCTCCGCATGAACTCTTCCATTTTTTTTAATATGCTTGCCGGAGCGAGAAGCACAACAAAATGAAATAGAGGGAGGCTGGTGAGCACAGATTTTATTAGGACAGATTTTCCAGCAGTGTTGAGCCAGGAGTAACCCCAGGCTTGGATCTTGGTCTTGAATTTTTCAAGTTGTGGGAGCCAGTCTTTGCTTGCAGGTCTTTTATGATAAACAGGAAGACCCAAGTATTTGAAAGAGGTCCAAGAAGAGGAGGCTGCAAAACCCAAACATCTAGAAATAGCGGAGAGCAATCTGGGTGAAGTGTTCCAGCTGAAGATATGACATTTGTTCTTGTTTAAGACGCTGCCTGAGGCCTCACAGAATTCATCCAATACTACTTTAAATTTAGAGGCAGAGGAAAGAGAGGCAACTCCCAATAACAGAGTGTCATCCGCAAGTAAGGCGTGATTTATGTTTTTGACCCCTCTTACAATACACAATCCATTAATATCTTGATCTTGCATCTTTTTGTCTAACAGGAAGCTGAGGACAGAGGCTTGGATGACAAAGAGCAGAGGGGAAAGAGGGCACCCCTGCCTAAGCCCTCTCGAAGCTTTAAAAAATTCAGTGGCTCTTCCATTTACAAGAGGAGCAATCCATGGCTCCGAGATGCATGCCCGGGTCCATTTAATGAAATTTGCTCCAAAACCAAACTTGCTCATGACTTTTAATAGAAAGCTATGATTTACTCGATCAAAGGCATTTGCTAAGTCGAGTTTAATCACCATACCTTATTCTTTTCGATGAAGACTTGAGTGGATTGCCTCTTGGACAAGGGTGAAGTTGTCCACGATCTGCCTTCCTTGGATGAAGCCTCCTTGATTCACCGGAATTATTTTGGGAAGTATGAGCTTCAGTCTATTGCAATTACTTTGGTGATTATCTTGTACCCTGTATTGCATAAGGAAATCAGACGGAATCTGCTGAAATTGTTGGCACCTTTTTCCTTGGGGATGAGGGCTAAGAAAGCTGAGTTTGTGCTGCCTCCTATTTTCTGAGTATTTTGAGATTTTTGAACCATTTTGAAAAGATCCTTTTCAACAATTAGCCAACAAACTTGGAGGAACCTGGCAGAGAAGCCATCCGGTCCAGGGGCCTTGTCCGGATCCATGTCAAAAAGGGCCTTTTTAACTTCATCTTTAGTGACTTTGGCCTCAAGGATCTCGTTCATACGAGGAGAGATTGAGGAAGGAATAATGTCTAACAGATCTGAGTATTGGTCCAGATCCGTATCCTCACTATACAAGTTTTGGAAGTGAGAAAAGGCTGCTTTCTTAATGTCTTCAAATTCCTTGTGGGTGTCGTTATCCTCCTTGATCTCAGAAATAGTGTTGAAGCATTTCCTGGCCTGGGCTTGTTTGTGGAAAAAAGCAGAATTCCTGTCCCCTGCTTTGAGCCAGAGATTTCGAGATTTTAATCTCCAGTATTCTTCTTCAGCTAAGCAGGCCTTATGAAAACACTGCTGCAGTTGAGCCTCTTGATCTAGCAGCTCCTCTGTGACTATAACGTTCTCCATTTGAATTTTATGAGAGGCAAGAGAAGCTTTGATGGCTTTTCTTTCTGTAGCAGGGTTGGACAGGGTTTTGGCCCAACGTTTTAGAGCTCCTTTTACCCTTCTAAGCTTTTCCTCCCAGATAAAGAAAGGAGATCCTTTGACTGGCTGACTCCAACAATCCTTGACTATTTGCATGAAGTCTGGCTCCTTGACCCAGAGGGGACTAAATCTAAATGGAATAGGACCCAGATCTAGATGGGCCAGGAGCTTTAGCTTTATGGGCTTATGGTCCGAGATGCTGTTTGCGAGAATGTGAATTATGGGTTCTATTCCTAGTAACAGGAAGGAGCTTTGTATGAAAAATCTATCTAATCTGGCAGCAATATGACCTGGGCCCACTCTTTTGTTAGACCAAGAGTACTTACCGGAGGAAGGTTTGATATCCAGCAAGTCCCAGTCCTGCATAAGATCCTTCGCCCATTCCCTTGCCGGATCTCGGACTGCGCTGCCTCCTCTTTTTTCAGACGAGTGGAGCCTTGAGATTGAGGTCTCCAGCAATAATTATATTTTCCAGGTTTATCAAGTCTGCTTGGTGCCTTATAGAATCCCAACAACCCTTTTTTTCCCCGACATTGACTGGAGAGTATACATTGAAAAGGCAAAAGATTTCTTTCGTGTCCAGATTCTGCATTTTCAGCAGCAACCAGTGAGTATTACTAGCCTCAAAGATGACTGCAAATTTGCTGGCGTTCCATAGAGTGCCAATCCCTCCCGAGGCACCCCAGGTAGAGATTGCTCTTGCTTCACTTTTGAACCAAAGTTTCTTGCTTGCATGCAGTAAGACTACGTCTTCCAGCTTAGTCTCCCGGACGAGAAGTATATCTGGAGATTCTGTTCTTATTAAGCTTCTCATGGCTTCTTCCTTAACTTTTCTCCCCATACCTCTACAATTCCAGGAGATGACCTTCATTATTTATGTTTCTGATGGGCTCCCTTGGAGCCTTGAGGCTGATTTTTCGACATCCTAGGCTTTGAGGCTAGCAGTTTTTCCAGAGTTGGCTGACTGCCCTGTAGCTTGTCTTTGTAAGTCTCCTGCTCTCTTTTTTCCCTGTCAGTTTTGCAACCTCTTGTGGATCTCCTTACCAAGGTTTGAGACTCTCCTATTTCTCCTTCCTCCTCTGACTCGTCTGTTTCCTGCTCTTCTTCCTTATCTTCTAAGGTCATACCTTTGGGATCTTCATCACTTGTTCCTTTAAGGGAGGTTGAGGGAGTACCTATGCTTGGAGAATCTGGTTTTTGGGTCTCGATCTCCTGAATAGCTTCTGTCTGCTGACTTAGCGGATCAAATTTGTTTTCTTGTGCCTTTTTGGGAGGGGAGCGCTGAGCATTAGCCTAAAGAGGGCCTTTTCCAGTGGGTCCTCTCGGTTTTTGCCCTTTGTGGTTGATTTTTGCGCACTTGACTTGATTCCAACCCTCTTCATTCCCTTTCTCTGGCTCTGCGTTGGATGGACAGTTTCTAGCAAAGTGTCCATGAACATGGCATTTCTTGCATTTGAATGGAAACTGCTCATAATCCAAGATCTGCACATGAGACCAGCTGCCGACTTTGATTTTGATTGCCTCTGGGAGACCCACCTCTAGATCTACTTCTACGCAGATTCTAGCACAGTCGTACTGATCCTTGTTGTTTGCCCGATCTATGAATTTCCCGAGAGTGTTGCCAATGTGTTTCAAGGAATCCCAGTTCCAGTAGTGAACTGGTAGATTTGGGAGCCGAACCCACACCGGGACAGCCTTGGGAACGTCGACAGCCGGATCGAAGTCCGAAGTCCATTTGTTCAGATAGAGGCCCTGAGGGCCCATGAAATACGACCCATTTTGGAAGATCAAATCTTTGTCTTCTTTGGAGGAAAATTCGAAGAGGAAGTACCCTCGCCCAAGAAAGTAAGAAGTAACACTTTGCTTGATCAGAGGAGCCCAGTTCCTGTTGACCCATTGCTCAGTAGTTTTCGGAGAAGGCCAAAGTCCCGTGAATTGGCCAATGAGACCACGATCAACTAGAGACAAAGCTACTTGGATGGGGGTCTCTGGAGGCAAAGAGATCTCTGGAATATCATCGAGCTTCTTAACGAATTTGGATGCTTCGCTTCTTTTCTTCTGGGGCAAACCGACAAGAAGTTGATTGAAAGCGTCAATGGCAGGAGAAGAAGGCGGTTCCTTGGGAGAACCCTGCATCTCCATAGGATCTGGCCTTAGGCAGGCTGTCGCAGGGGCAACCACGCTGCTGAGAAACCCTAGCGCAACTCAGAAACGTGCAGAGAGGGCCGAAAACCACATCTGGGATAGTAGCATATTGTTAGATAAGGAGAATCCATCTAGCATTTTTAGGTAATAGAAATTTTATCTAAATCTGATTCCTCGATCCAAAAGTATGCTCATTTAAAGTTTGACTCATTAAATAGTGGCACATCAACAAGGTACCACCACATGTCACCCATAAGTAACACACATAGACCTGTCATGTCATCCCTAACAATCTCACACATATCATGAATCCTATATAACATCCACGTAAACATCCTCTAATTTTATTAACACCTATCATGTGTGCAAAAAGCCACGGGATTCAGCAAGCCACCTCATTGGATTTAACAACTATTTGTATTATATATCTAGGTAACATAATATTACTTTTGTTCTCTTTGATGGTCTACCAAGGATCATATTTATAGGCTTTCTTCAGATTAATTCATGGTGAAAATGAAGCTTGATTCCATTGTGGGTTTTCCGTACTTAAGGGGCTCATAATAAAGGCATGCTTAAGGGGAACATAATAAAGGTGTTGGGTTGTCCAATCAGTTGATGCTCGATCCTTTCTGTTTATGGTTGGATTGAATGTGGAAGTGGGAGATTCCGACGAAGCTAAAATGTTTCACCTGGCTTGTTGTCCACAACCGTATTCTCACGTGGGACAACCTTACCCGAAGAGGTTTCGTGGGCCCTGGAGTTTGTCCACTTTGTAGGTCAGCGAAGGAGAATGTTGTGCACCTTTTCCTGGCATGCCCCTGGGTCCTTGGTGTTTGGGACGAGATCACTTCATTGCTGAATATTAACAATTTTGTGGACAGAAAGTCCATCCTTTCATGTCTACAATGTTCGGCCACACAACAGATTATACAGGGCCATACCTCTGTATTTTTTCTGGGCAATTTGGCGAAGTCAAAATGCATGCATCTTTGACAGTGATGTCCCGAATCTAAGACAAACTTCTCGTAGATCTACTGATTTTTTCTTCGAGATTGGACCTCTCTATCCCATCAGTAAAATGAGTGACAAGACTTTCAAAGATATGGGACACAGTTATCCTAGAGGTTTCTTTGATGGTACCTCATGGGAGGTGTTTATGGATGTGGAGTTGTCATCTCCCTATCTCCTACTCATCATTATCACTTTGGTTGGTATGGAGGTTTCGGTACTAACTCACGAGTTGAGATACTTGCCCTCTGGGGAGTTCTTAGATGTACATTATGGCTAGCGGTGCAAATTCAAAGTCCCAAAAGTTATTTAAACTTTACAAATTAAACCTATAATTCATAAAAAAAAATCTTTTATAAAAATTTAAACAACAATTTAAAAAAATATTAAAAATAAATAAATCTCAACATTCAAATAAATAACTCATGGTAAATCTAGATATTCAAATAAATAACTCTAGATTGATGGTCAAGATAAATATTGAAATAAATAACTCTTCGCAAAGGACAAATATATAATATTTTTTGAATAAGTCTGGATTGATGGTCAAGGTAAATTTTGAAATAAATAACTCTTCGCAAAGGACAAAGATATAATATTTCAATTCAATTGAAACACGGTATCACTCCCGATCACATGTTTTTATAATTCTAAATCAATAATACTTTCGCCTTTTTATTCAGGGAATCGAGACAGTGTACCAGAAACACAGATTGTCGCCACGTGTTAATAGAAGTGTTTATATTGAAAGCAAAGAGGAACCTCCGCAACTCGACTGTAACTCCAATTGTTTTGTTTTTGGTTTGGGTGTTATTTTTTTATATAACTTAGGGAAAGGCATGAGAAGTCAAAGCCGTGCATCAGTCTATCCGAAAACAACAATTTTTTTGTTTGAAAGATTAATTAAAGGTTAAAGAGTTATTAACGTCACGTGTTCTTAATTTAATTTTATTGGATTTGAAAAGGTGTTAAAGTTATTTGAAAAGTGTAGAGCAAAGATTTAAAAAAAAACAAAGGATTTCGTAAGAATTTTATGTTAAAGGTTATGAGATAATGGAGCTTCAAAACAAAGAGATTTTATGTTAAAAAAAAATAATATATATATGTTTGGGAGATCTTTGTGAAGTGTTTTTTATTTTTTTAAAAGGGTTGATTTGAGTCAAAGTTAAAATAGTAGTTTTTTTTGGAAAGTGTTTTTTTAGATAAGGGTTTTTATTGGAAAAGGAGTTTAGGGTTTTGAAAACATTAGATTTTCTGCATTTTTTTTTTGTTCAGTTAAGCATGGTAGTGTTTTGGTTTCAAAAAAATCTCTTTGTGTACGTGAATTTGATGAAGATTGTGTACGCATATTGAATTTTTTTTTTCGGAGTTGATATGGAAAGAAGCCTCATGCATTAAGAGAACTAACCATAAGATAGAAAAAAGACAACGGTCATGGGTCACAAAACGAGATTGAAGTAGTAGAAAAAAATTTGAAAGAGCCAAAATGCTATGAAGAACTCATAGAGGTTCTTGCCACAACCGAGGAATCTACAAGACAAGTAGATGAAGCAGAACAATTCAAGGATGCATGGATTAGGATGGATTCAGTAACAATGCCAAAGTTTAATGGTAAAAAAAATGATTTTTGGGAAGTCAAAATGCAAACTTTTCTTCCATATAAAGAGCTAATTGAGTAACACTCTATGTGATGCTTTAGTATTGAATTTTATAGAAAATACATTGGATGAGAATTTTTCATCCAATGTATAAAAGTTACATCTTCCCAAGAAGCATGGAAGATCTGGAAGCAAAATTTGGCACAAAGGATAGTGGCATGCAACAACAATTGTGCCACAATATGTTGAAGTATCAATCGAGAAGTTAGCCGTAGATCTGAGAGTAAATGAATAAGACCCTGGAATGACAATAAAGCTTGGAGAATCCCACTCAAAAGTGGATGATGGTCATGCAGACTATAAAAGTGAAACCCATTATGCAAACATCCATATGGACAAAGAAGATGCAACAAAAATTGCAGATAGAGAATCTAAATTCTCTATGTATGAAGCAAAGCAAGAGCATATAAATGCTTAAAATCTCCATTGTAAGGTGGATGGTGACTTGATCATGGTGAATCCCACTATGACGAGATATATGTGGATGATGAATACAAAGTGAGATGTGAATTGGTGAATCTATCCATAGCTGATGAATTTGGTGTAGTTGAAATTGTTAATGGGCACATGCATGCTTGAATATCCCATCAGAGGGTGGATGAACATTATGTTAATGACACTTGTTGTATATTTTTGAAACATAGATTGATTGTGGCAATATGAAAAGTGTTATGTTTCATGAAGAATTAAAGGTTGAAGTTGCCACTGTAGCAACAAGTTATGAAGCATTTGGAAGTCTTCATGAAGCATTGCATGATTTAGTAGTAATTGATGATCAAGAAGAGGATAAATTGATTGAAGATTTCTTTATGAGAATATCCACTTATGGAATAATAGTGGAAGATAGTCTCAATGAAGTTGAATAGGCAGAGAAGGAAGAGGAGAAAGCTCTCATTGCGGAGCATAATGAAAATGCTTTTAACATTGTTTTTTAATATGTAGGCGTTCAAAATAGCATAGGAGCTAAAGTTGAAAACAACGTTGTTGATAAGTTTGATGTATATTTGAAGCTCATTGAAGAATGGATCGAGAATCAAATTAAACAAATTAATGATAATCTTAAAGCAACAAATGGAATAAAAGAATTAAATGATGGTGAAAGAGAAAAAAAAGAGTGATTATGCTTTTACATGTAAGCATAATGATGATATTGAGTATGCATATTACAGGAAAAAAGGATAAGTACTTGATGATGAAAGTGAAGGGAAAGACATGGAAATTTGTGGAGAAGAAGAAGAAAATGTTGGAGGAATCTTTCAATTTTGGAGTTTTGAAGAAATTGAATTTTACTATGAGCTAATATTATGGCAATAGTCGAATGATTAGGTATATGATAATGATAAATTGAATTTTGGTTATAAACTTGATCATAGTGTGAATAAATGACAACAATCCATGAGTGAAAGAATTGTTGAAGAGGAAGTTGTAGAAGACAGACTTAGAAAAAATAGAAGGTAAGTAAAAAAAAATAACAGCAACAACAAGTGAAGAAATGTAGAGCCTACAACAAGAAAACACAACAAAAAATGAAGCAATTTTGAGGATATAGAATCTGGAGGAAACGAAAAAGAAATTGCAAAATTGTAAAAACTTTTGAGTCATTGTAAGCCTAGCTGGGACTTAGACCAGTAGGCATGTTGAAGTTATGATTGAGTCAATTTTTTGCTGTAAGCCTAACATGCATAGTTGAGTCATGTTTGAGTTATGTTGAGTCATATGATTGTATTTATTGGGAAGGTAGGGGGGAGGGGGGGAGGTGTTAGAAATAGTAAATTACTCCTGTATGCATGAAGAGTTGAGTTCATATGTGTGAGTTAAGTTAATTCTAATATTAGAAGTCAAGTGTGAATTTTCATAGAGAAATTAACTAGATTTGATTCAAGTCTAGTTAGAGTCTGCATGATTCCATGTTTAGTGAGTGTAGTCCTTATATACGCATGATTGGGTCATTTTAATGTGTGTGAATGCTATGAGGCGAGAAGAGCCAAGATTCGCAACTCGGTGAACGTGTATGTGAGAAATTTTATATTGAAAGAAAACAAAAACTCCATATGTTGAAAGCAAACAGAAAGAGCCATGGAGGCTTGTGAGGCCTGGGTGCTAGAGCACGTGTTTCTGTTTGTGGATCAATCAAAGTGAAAGGACATATCTTTGGAAATCATTGATAAATGGAGCACATTATCATTGGAATAGACTGGTAGAAACGTGTAAGTGGGCCATGAAAACATTGAAGCGTTGAGACAACAATGGGGCATGAGTATGGACTCACTAGATCCCATGATAGACTTGCATGCAGTGCTAGTGTGCAGAGTCTACATCATACATGTAGCATATATGTGTTTTGTGCTATGTGTGGAACTACTTTGAGCTAAGTGATGGGGGCGTAGTCCACACTTGTGAGTGCATATGGGGGATTGAATATTAAGGAGCATCATGTAATATGACGTCATGATTAGTAGCTATGAGGATGTGAAGGGTGACAATTTAGTATAGTTGTGAGTTGATGTGCTATGCCAAATACATTGACAAGTATAATGTGATGATTGAGTCAATCCATAGCCACAGACGACTTTGTCCATGTGACCAATTGTCTAGGAAATAGTTTGTTAGAGTGTTAAGGATAGCCTAGAGTTATTGCTTCTCTATTGATTTGTGTGGCATATTTTTGAGATCGTGGTACGTGGGTTGAGGGTAAGAACAAAAGGTAGTGTATGTGAAATTGTAGTTATATTTTATATGGTTGAAAAAATATAGTAGTGATTCTAGAAAGATGTGAATAAGAACTAAATAAAATTGAGTTGAGTCCTAGTTTAATTATCATGCACTCATTAGTTATTATTCATGCAGGTGGAGATAGTCCCAGTTAATTGAAGTGAAATTAAGCATATACTATCTCCAATATCCCCTAAAGTACTACCACAGGAAACAAAATGAATGGGTCCCCACAAGAAGCCATGTAAAGTATCTATTTTACAATGCATATAAGTAACACATAAAAAATGTACAAAATATGAAAACCCCCATTACAAATACAATATTAAAAAGGAAATACAACTACTAGGCAGTTATGTTCTTTACCCCAAGGTGGTTTCCTAGAAATTGAAACTTCTATTCAGTGAAAGTATTCATGAAGATGTCAGCTATTTTTTCAGAAACTCATTCTCAAATGTAGAGCATGTGGATCTCAATGTGTTTTTTCGTTGTCGCTACACTGGATCTTTGGAAAATTTTCATGTGCTTTGATTATCACACTAAATGACATTCGGGTGATGAAATATGTAACCAAGCTCAATGAGGAAGTTCTGCAACCAAATGACCTGAATGAAAATGTTGACTACACCTGTGTATTTGGCCTCTATCGATGATAAATAAATCACATATTTCTTTTTGCTAGACCAAAAAATGCGGCCGGAATCCAAATTGAGGACATAACCTGAAGTGGATTTTTTAACACTCCCTCCCACACCTTTGCTTTGCTCGGAATATGGGAGGTATTACATTTTAATTAAATCAATGTCCATGGTTCCTTATGAATATTAGGTTACAAAAATCATTTTTCTTCAAAGTACAAAATTAGATTACGATATTAGCTTCATATTTAGCTCATCTAGAATTTTCAGGCAATAGAAATTTTATCTAAATCTGATTCCTGGATCCAAAATTATGCTCATTTCAAGTTTGACTAATTAAATAGTGGCACATCAGCAAGGTACCACCATGTGTCACCCACAAGTAACACACGTAGACCTATCATGTCATCCCTAACAATCTCACACATCTCATGAATCCTATATAGCATCCACGTAAACATCCTCTAATTTTATTAACACCTATCATGTGTACATAAATTCATGGGATTCACCAAGGCACCTCATTGGATTTAGTAACTACTCTCTGTAATATCTATTTGGGTAACATAATATTACTTTTGTTCTCTTTAATGATCTCCCAAGGATCATACTTATAGGATTTATTTAGATTAGTTCATGGTGAAAATGAAGCTTCATTCCATTGTGGGCTTTCCTTACTTAAGGGGATCATAATAAAGGCATGCTTAAGGGGAACTTAATAAAGGTGTTGGGTTGTCCAATCAGCCGATGCTCGATCCCTTCTCTTTATGGCTGGCTCAAATGTGGAAGTGGAGATTCAGGTGAATCTGAAATGTTTCACCTGGCTTGTTGTCCACAACTGTATTCTTAAGTGGGACAACCTTACAAAAAGAGGTTTCGTGGGCCCTAGAGTTTGTCGACTTTGTAGGTCATCGGAGGAGAATATTAACATTTTTGTGGACAGAACCTCCATCCTTTCATGTCTACAATGCCCAATCACACACCACAGATTATACAGGGCCATACCTCTGTATTTTTTTCTGGGCAATTTGGCGAAGTCGAAATGCATGCATCTTTGACAACGTTGTCCCGAATCTGACGCAAATTTCTCTCATATCTACTGAGTTTTTTTTGGAGATTGGACCTTTATCTCCCATTAGTAAAAAGAGTGACATGAATTTCAAAGATATGGGACATAGTTATCCTAGAGGTTTCTTTGATGGTGCCTCACGGGGGGTGTTTTTGGATGTGGAGCTGTCATCTCCCTATCTTCTACTCATCATTATCACTTTTGTTGGTCTGGAGGTTCCAGTACTAACTCGCGAGTTGAGGTACTTTCCCTCTGGGGAGTTTTTAGATGTTCATTATAGCTAGTGGTGGATGAGATTATCATCTTCAAAGACTCCAAAGTGATCATCGATTGGGCACAGGGTGGATGCTCTCTTGACATTTCATCTTTGAGCCATTGGATGGAGAAAATATCCAATATGAAAACCCTTTTTCATACTCTCTCTTTCTGCCACATCTTTTTGGAACATAACACCTTAGCAGATCGACTCTCCAAGCATGGGTATTCGATACTTCTTGGATACAGTCATTTTGATTGTCTCATGCAGGGTGTTGCGTCCAGTTCTGGATACTTCGCTTTTGCTTGATGCTCATTTTTTCCCTTGTTCTACAATTTTTTGGGGCCTCTGTCTCTTCCAGGTTTCCTCCTTGTTAGACACAGTCCTTTTTTGTTTCAATGTTTCTCATACCTGCTGAATGGAGCCTTTTTTCTTTATCTAGATGACGTACATGCAATCTACTTTATTAGGTTTGTTCAAAGACTTTTGCAAATTGTTGCAGGGTTGTTGTTGAGACACATATGTAGTTTTTTGATGGGACTTTTTTCTTAGATATATGTAACAATTTTCTTTACTAATGCAAAACTGTTTTTTTTCTTCGTGAAAAAAGAGTACTTATTCCTAAATGTTTTGAACGTGCTTGTATGAACTTGGTACTTCCCTGACAAAATTTGTATGATTTACTTGTATGAACTTGGTACTTCCATGACAAAATTTGTATGATTTGTTTCCTTCTAGGCTTCTGCTAATCCAGACAGCTTTAGGAGAGATGGTCTTGTGGACCTGTAAAACACATTGGGACCTGTAAAACACATTAGACTGTGTGAACTGAAAAAAATGACCATTTTGCAAAATTTTATAGTTACTTTTACTTTGTTGATTAATTACCTTCACTATCTATTACAGAACTGTATGAGTATTTATTGATATGTATGAGTATTTATAAACCATTTAATTTATAGCTGAAGTTTAATTTTTTTTTTGCATAAATCTAGTAATACAATTTTAACCAAGATTATAATTTTTTATTATTTAAAATACATTTTAAAATGCTAGTAAGAATTCAAAGTCCCAAAAATTATTTAAACTTTACAAATTACACAAATTAAACCAATAATTCATAAAAAAAACTTTTATAAAAATTTAAAAAATACTAAGAAAAAATAAATCTCAACAATCAAACAAATAACCCATGGTAAATCTTGATATTCAAATATATAACTCTGGATTAATGGTCAAGGTAAATATTGAAATAAACAAGGCTACAAGGTAGCTACTACCTGTCGCTTAGTTTAAATATACTAATGTTGCAATGTGATCTTGAAAATGTCTATGGGTAGCTATTACATGCTGCTTAATGTAATTATAGAAATGTTGCAATTTGAGTTTGAGTGAACAAGCTAAATGAATTATAGTTATTTAATCTTATAGTATTGATAATCCATGATATTGTAACAAATCCTATTTATAGATCAAGAATCTCTATGAAGACTTGCTTTGTAATAAAGTATAGTTAAATTAAATTAGAAATAATTGTTGCAATTTGAGTTTGAGTGAACAAGCTAAATGAATTATAGTTATTTAATCTTATAGTATTGATAATCCATGATATTGTAACAAATCCTATTTATAGATCAAGAATCTCCATGATAAAGTAAGAGTACATCTTTATAGTTAAAAATCTTGTTATATATATATATATGTATATATTTATTTATTTATTTATTTATTTATTTAATAATAACAACAACAATAATAATAATAATAATAATAATTTAAAATAAACTTACAATTTAGTTATTTTTTATAATTTTTTTAAATCTTAATAACATAAAATATATTATAAAATAAAATTGTATAGATTAACACTTAACACTTTCCAACCATTCAAGTTACATGAATATGTTAGTTTATATAATTTATAATTTAATTAATTAGTTGAAAATTAATTAAAAACATTTCAATAATTTTGATATTAAAATATATTTTATTATTCATAAATGAAGTGAATTAAAAAGACAAATCTTTAAAGCTATTTAAAATTATTGACAAAATTACAATTTATATTCTCATCTATCAAATAAAATTAGAAAATGACTTTATATCACATATGTCGCATCCTAATAAAAATATTAGTTTATATATATATATATATATATATATATTTCAAAAAATATTCTTGGAAACTGAAAATTAAATAATTGACCCTTTTTTAAATTAATGCTATTACTTTTACGTAGCACAGTAAAAACAAAGTCATGTATGGAATTTTTGTCGTGTAACTCTTCAAGATTATTAAACCTTTTGTCGTATAACACTTCAGGATTTTTAAAAGAAAAACAGAGCATTCGTATGTTAAATTTTGTTTTGTTTGTGCGCGGGAGTAGTGGTCCCCGCAGCCAGATCAGCGCAGGACACATGGAGCAAAGGGATTGGATCGGTTTTTTATTTGGTCGCCCGCGGAGTTGAATTTTGGACGCGATGTGCATTATAAGCGTGATTTGATAATTTTATCGCGCGTCCAAAAGCCCTGTACACAGAAACCCTCTGGCGGACCTGATGAGCTTTTATAAGCTCGATTGTATAATTGATCGCGTGTCCAATTGCTTATGTCAGCAGGGAGGAATTGTAACGCGAATTTTGTTTGAAATCGGGTTTAAACAGGTTTGAAGTCCGAGCAGAGTATTGTGTTTTAAACATTTTGTTTTATTGTTTTAATATCGCGCGACTCAACCTTTTGTAATAGTCTACGTATACATATGTTTTTAACATATTGGATATGTACGCTATTGTTATTGTGGGCCCTCAAAAGTTTAAAATAGATTTCTTATATAGTTGTTTTGTATTATTAAAAGGTTTGTGCTATATTGTAATGTTGTTGTTTTATATACACAACAGACAGTGTATGAAAAGAGACCATGTTGAAAATCTAGCCAAGTAAGAATTTTGTAAGTGGATACTTGTATATATAAAAGGAGAATTTGGTTACGGAATTATGTGTCTTGATTGAGTTAAAGTGTTTATTTTTGCCGCTTAGTTTAAATATAGTAATGTTGCAATGCAAGTCTTGTGAAAAGTGAATGACCAATTTATACAATGCGAGTACTAGACATCAACTTAGTAAACTTTAATCAATGTATAATTAACAAATGTTATTTAACAAATTTTGACTATTAATTAAATAGAACAACATAGATGCCTGACAGGGTAGATAGTAGCTGACACCAGTAAGCTACACAGCAATCTGAAACTTGAGATTGAAGAGATATTTTAACTAAACTACATGCCTAATTCCACAATGAATTTCAAGTGTGTTGAAGAGATAATGTTAAAAAAATCAATAAATAAATAATTGTAAAATAACATTACAGCCAAGGAAAATTAGATCTAATTCGACAACAGTTAAATCAATTCCTACATAAGAAAATCGTTGCTATTGGCATTATAAATACATTCAGGAGATCTTTAAATAGATTTATAATATTTATATATATAATGTCAGATTGTAAAGATAGGTTCTATTCATTAAACATATATGTATAAAGTCTGAAAATATTTGTAAAGGCCTAATGGAAAAGCTATATTCCTTAAATATACATATATTAGGTCCGAAAGTATCTGCAAATAGCTAGAAGAAAGACTATAAATATAACTAGTGATTTTTGTTCCTAATTGCTCAGTGAAAATTTTTATGTCATATGTGCATTTGTATGCTTTCTTGTTCTAGAAAAATGTTGTAGAGATGCTGCACTTTGAGAGAGGAGGATCTAAGCAGTAAAATCTGGTACAAAAGTTGAGAAGAGCTTTGGACTGATTTCTGGATTACTATGTGTTCTTGTTGTAGCCAATGTTTGTAGAAGTGTTGGGGCTGCAAAGAAGAGGGAAAAATTAGTACAAATCTTGCTATTTTGGATAGCATAATTTAAAGTGCATATATCTGATTTTTACTTGAAATATGAAGAATAATTACAAGAATACCTAGCTTTGGTAGGGCTTCCATTGTTGTCAATAGATTGGATCTCGTTGCCTTCTTTGATTGTAAATGTACCATTTATTTCGAAATCGCGTAGCATATACATGGTTGCTTGTTTCTTTTGAACATAGTCTTGAAAATACATTCGTGCTAGGTTGGGAAGTAACTGTTTCAAGAGTAATTTGTTTCTGATGCAACATTGCAAGTTGGTGTTGTTAGACTTTATTATGCAATTAAGACACTGTGAATAGGAAAAGGACGAATTTTTATTGCACTGAAGGCAATTAACTGTTGTCTCTTCTATCATTGTAGAGGTTGGTATTGGTGAATTGCATGCAAGACAAACTGGTTCAAAGGGCTTAGAATAAATGCTTGCAGTTGTCAATGTTCCTTTTATCTGTTCATAGAGGAGGACAAGTAGTATATGTCAAAATTGAAAGAGATGAACAAACAATTGCATATTGAGAAGTAGAGGTACTATTTCATTTGTACTTACAGAGAATGTTGGAGGGTTCAATTTTCTAAGTTCTTCTGTTGCTTCTGCATTCAATTTTTTGATGAATGTAGCTTGCATTTTTCGAAGTTTTCTCTCCTTGAGTTATTTCCTGTTTGTGATGTTTTTGAATAACATAATTGAAACATGGAAAATTTTAGGGGCTAATATTCACAAGTGGGCTAATTTTCCATGGTTTTTCCAAAAAAATGATTAGCCAATTTCCATTTTTTTATAAAAGTGATTCGCCCAAATTTTAGAATATAAAAATATTTTACCTTAAAAATCGCCAACAATATATAGACAATATATATAATATCATTATAAATTTGAATAATTTTACAAATACATCAATAAATATTTTATATTTTTCACATTAGGGACTAGTGAGATTCGCCAATTTTTTAAACTTCAAAATAATTTTCCATCCTTAAAATTTTCCCTGATTGGAAAATGGCATTTTTGAAATTCTTGTTCAATTTCACTGTAGAGTGGTGCAAATGTTTCAAATAACTAAAAACTGTGATAGAACGGGGAAAGGTTATTTTTTTTTTTTCAAAAGGGAATTGAAATGTAGGATGGAAATGGCCCAACAATATAAAAACATTGCAAAGTAATTTATGTTCTGGTTACTCTATTGTCATCGAAATTTCCATCTTTCATTTTGCAATGTATATTGCAAACCAATTTTCCATGTATTTAATCACAAGCTGCAGCCAATTGTTCCAATTGGATATGTTTTTGTATTTGTTGTAAGATGTTTTTTTCTTGTTGTATGCGGAATGAATTTACCAACCTTTACCGTTGGTGGTATGTTCTGTACGGTGCTTAGTTCAGTTAGTAGCAGAATCCAATCACAATCACCGCGGTCATAATTTGTTTTAGGAAGAACTTTAAAATTTGTAATGGATATTGCTTTTCCTGGTGATATTTTTTGTTCATGTTCTTCAATGAGCTTAGTTGGTATGGACAATGTGATTGTCATGATTCCTTCAGCATCTGTCAAACCTACACGTAGTATTTGTCGTGCTTTGTGGACTTTATCAAGGTATGTGCTATAAATGACCATAACATCTCCATTGAATATTTTTCTAGTTTTGCGAATGTTTAGTTCTTCAATTTTAACTGGGACTAAATATGGTGCTTTCGATCTGTGTATTGATGATGTTGATGTGGCAAAAGAGACAGTTAGAAGTAAAATACATTGTTAATAAATATAAATGCTATGTCAATGGCACTTATAAAAATTTGTTTCAAATTTACTTACTTGTTTGATTCAGTTGCAACCGATGTTTGTTGTTGTTTGTCTATTGTAGCTTGTTCTCCAGAACTACGAGATGAAAAAGATGCAACATCATTGAATGGTGTGCTTGAATGCAACAACGAAGTGTCTGCTAAATTTTAACAACTAAAATAAAAATAAAAGTATAAGCTTATTCTATATTGTAGTGGAAACTGAGTATTAGTTACTCAAAGAAAGATTAATTGCATTTAAAAACTTCGATAATGGAAAACTTATAAATTATACTATATTAAACTCAGAAAACTCTATTAGTGCAACAGAGATATATACTGATCTGAGTTGCAAATATTGAAATTTTTGTGCCTGAGAGAGAAAATGATTCAAGTCTAGTACTATAGAAACATGTAAATGCATGTGATACAGATGCATGAAATTTTAGGTACTACTGATTGGCATCAAAACATTGATAAACATTCACTCAGTAATACTAATTAGGAATTCAATTCAACAAGAAATCAGGAATTCAATCAGTAATTAGTAATATACACATGAATTCGATTACAAATCAAAATAAGAGGAATTCAATTAGGGCAATTAGCAGCTTAATTGAGGTATACGTCAATTGTGCTATAGCTAAATGGATCTAGTTTGATCAAGAATCCCTACCAACCACGTGTTAATTTACATTGTTATTATACTACAGTGTTGGATTTTTTTTTCCAGTTTAAGTAGCCTTTTTAGTTTATATATGCTGTAACATATAAAACATAACAAAACTCTTAAAATAAAAATAAAACTATATAAAACTAAAACTTAAACTAAAGTCTGTGGTGCCCTATTACAAAGCGCATATATATATGTTAAAACATATATATGTTATGACAATACTCTGTTGCGCAATGTAAAACAATAAAACATTAAAACAAACTTTAAAACGTTTATAACGTAAAAACATTGCAAATACAACTTATCAAATCTTTCGCCCTGGAGCTCGGACTTCAAAAGGAAATCAACCAAAATGCATTTAACGATTTCATGTTACAAAAATGAAGTCCCGACGTCATCAAATGTGCGCGCGATGATTTATCAAATCGCGTGGATAAAATCACATCGTGTCTGGATTTGGGTTTCGGGTACAGGTCCATTTGAACGCGCGATAAACAATCAAATCGGCCTTATAAAAGAGGTCGGGTTTGGAACTTAACAATACAATCAGGCCATAATAATAAAAGTCGCGATTTAATACATTGCTGTCGCGTGGTCTGAGGGACCACTGCTCCTGTGGAGCTTGGCTTGAGCGGAGGGTGATTAAAATGTTTGCGATTGCGATTGCACAATCGCGCTAATCGCATCGCAACATTTGAACGGTGGCATAACAAAAAGCGGTGGTAACATATGCGACTTGCGATTGCGATTGCATCGCAATCTCCTATATCAACAAGACACTTAATCGCAACAACAAAAAAGACTTTGCCATTGTGATTCAAAAGACTTGAGAGGGGATCGATGAGAATTAAGCTCAATTCTTGGTAACTATCGCATGAAATTGGAATGGATTTTCAATTCACAGCATTGAAGCTGTGTGATAACTGACTTGATGAATTGAAGAAGGAACAACGTTCCATAGAAGTGCACGGTAGAATATTTTAGTTGATTTGTTTCTTAATGGATAAAATTACAGAGACAACAAGGGATATTAAGGGAAATAACAATAAGATTGGAAACATTCTCCTCAAATTGTGCAATGTGAATTAAAATGCATATGGATTATAAAATAATTGAGTTTGATATAACTGAAATAGAGTTATAATTTTGGAAAGAATTTAATTTCTATTTGATATTATCTCTATTACAATTTAGAGATTGACAACAAGCAAGATGGGAAATTGGAGGAGATGTTAGTAAGAAAGGGCTCAAATGTCAAATGAAGAGGAGGCTCGAGAAGTTTGTAGAGAAAGGATGACGAAAATGAAATAAAGGTTGAGAGAAAAAGAAGAAGAAGGAGGCTGGGGTTGATAGAACTATGCATGTAACAGTTCTCATGCAAATAACCAGTTGATGATGATTGTCAAGTTTAAGCATCGAACATTATTGAGATGATAAAAAGGGAAACAAATTATATGGTAGTCCTAAAATATTGTAGAGAATAAGGTTCAGCACTCTGTAGTGTCTGTTGTTAGATAACTCCAAGATGGTTATATATAGTCTGCAATTTGTGATGGAGGGTGTGTCATGTGTACATGAAAATATTCCAATGGATTTCAAGACAAATTCAAGGATTAAAATGAATTCTGTGATGGTTGAGAGTTAAATCATGGATGCATAATATAATTCTATATGAACAAGAGTCCTATGGAAGTCAGTGCCAGAAATATAAGAATAGGTCTTGCAATAGTTTCATAGAAAGAAATAAACAATTAAACATAGAGATATGTCTATACATATGCATCGAAGAGTAAGTAAGTTGGGCGTGATAAGCAAACCTGGATGTGTTTGTTGATCAAGCTCCCTTTCCAATGGTGTTAATTATTATGGGTGATTGAGAATTTACATAATACATATGTCGATCAAGATATATCTCGATTGAGCTCATTCCACCACCCAACCAAAAATAAAATAGAAACACCACAACACAAAAGAAACCAAAAAAAAATCGTATAGATAAAATTACAAAGATAACAAGGAATATTACGGGAAATAACAATAAGATTGGAAACATTCTCTTCAAATTGTACAATGTGTATTAAGATGCATATGGATTATGAAATAATTGATTTTTATGTAACTGAAATAGAGTTATAATTTTGGAAAGAATTTAATTTCTATTTGATATTATCTCTATTACAATTTAGAGATTGACAACAAGCAACATGGGAAATTGGAGGAGATGTTGGTGAAAAAGGGCTCAAATGTGAAATGAAGAGGAAGCTCGAGAAGTTTCTAGAGAAAGGATGAGGAAAAGGAAATAAAGGTTGAGAGGAAAAGAAGAAGAAGAAGGCTATGGTTGATAGAACTATGCATGTAATAGTTCTCATGCAAATAATCAGTTGATGATGATTGTCAACTTTAAACATGGAACATTATTTAGATGATGAAAAGGGAAACAAATTATATGGTAGTCCTAAAATATCGTAGAGAATAAGGTTCAACACTTTGTAGTGTTTATTGTTAGATAACTCCAAAATGGTTATATATAGTCTGCAATTTGTAGTGGAGGGTGTGTCATGTGTGCATGAAAATATTACAATGGATTGAAAGACAAATTCAAGGATTAAAATGAATTCTGTGATGCTTGAGAGTTAAATCATGGATGCATAATATAATTCTATATGAACAACAGTCCTATGGAAGTCAGTTCTAGAAATATAAGAATAGGTCTTGCAATAGTTTCATAGAAAGAAATAAACAGTTAAACATAGAGATATGTCTAGTATACATATGCATTGAAGAGTAAGTAAGTTGGGCGTAGTAAGCAAACCTGGATGTGTTTGTTTGTTTTTTTGAATTGTCTTTGCATGTTTGACTCGTTGTATTAAGCAATAGAAATCTGCAAAACATACAATTAGAAGTCAAAGTCATAGTAGTGTTATGTAAAAATAAGCAATTCCATGTATTAGAAGAAGTAAATGTTTTTTAGTAATATTTATTGAACTGTGTTGGAAGAAGTAAATGTTTTATTTTTGTTGAAGCTTATTTGTTATTTGTGACATTGTTAAAAAGCTATAATGCAACTTTCAAAAACTTATTCAGAAACAAATTAAAGGTATATTTGGTAATAATACTCACTATTGATTTCATTTGTATAATAAGGACATGAGTAGGCAAGTGTGACAAATTGACTAGAAAAAGCATTATACTAGTTTCATTTGCACTATGTTTCTGTTGCATTTTTGTCTTTGATGATGAGACAAATAGTATCATGGTCGGTCCAATATGTATCTAACCTGAAAGTCTTATAGCTACAAGTTATGTTTGACCATATGTGATCAATGATTGATATTTGTTGATTGCTATTTGTCTCTAAAAGAAAATGAAGGTTGTAATTGTGCATATACGATCTTAGTTTGTTTGTTTTGTTGTTGCTTCCAAGCATATTGATGTTGAAATCACCGACAATTGCTATTGTTTGATTTGAATGTATGTTTCATAATGCTTTTGAAAGAAGTTACAATGTATCGTTCAATGTTGCATATGGTGCAATGTAGACATTGAGAACTATAATATCCATGTCATGAACAAGCATATTTGCTAGTGTAGCTTCAACGTTTTTTTCTTCAAAGTGAATATGTTTCAAGATCTGTATATGCATTTTCATACAAATTAGCAAACCATGTTTACTATAATTTGATATGCAATTGAATGTTTCAAGTCTTTTTAGTAGCATTGGATCTTTCAAATGTGTTTCTTGTAAACATAGGATGTCAGATTGAATTAGATCATAGTCATTTAACAAATCATCAATATGTATTTGTAAACTGCGGGTGTTTAGAGAAAGAATTGAAATGTATGCTTTTGTTTCTAATAACGAATAATTGTAGTCTAGTTGCCACTTTGTGTTTCTTTGTAAACGTTCCATTTCAACAAAAAATTTGTGTTGAATTCGGAAGTTTTGTTTCTTAAGTGGACTAAGCAAATACAATGATTCTATGTTTCTCACACGAGAGAGAGCTGTATATACTAATCCATAGCGTCGTATTCCTAAAGGATCAAATGCAATATTGTCTAGTGTTAAGCCTTGTGATCTGTGTATTGTACATACACATGCTAGTTGGACTGGAAATTGTTTTCTGATTTTCAAGTTGCTCGTTTTTGCTAATACAGAAACTGGCTTTGTTGTGCACAATATGGGAGTCCAATCTCTACAAATTTATTGGCTATATAGAAAAGCAAATTTATGTGTTTGTCGACGACCAACATGTTCATCATAGAATTTGATCCATATTACATCAAAATTGTATAATTTTACATATGCTTTAATGATATCATTTGTACCGTTGACTAGACCGTCTTGTAAGTCATAGTTTCCTGCATAGGACAATTTGTGAAGGCAATTTTGCTATGTGTGCATGAGATGGTACGTTTCCATGGTTTTCTTCTTCGTAATCAATTGCATCAATTACAATTTCATCACCAGGAACAACAGACAACATTTTCTTGTTATGTAATGCTACATCTCTATTCCTAAAAAATAGATAAGGGAAAGTAGGATCATTAGGAGCATTTTGAATACAATTTCTATTCAGGTAATTCAAATAATCTTTTGTTTGATTATTTATACGCTTCCTATTCAAAATGGCAATGAATATTTCATTTGTTTGACGCATTGCAATGTGCAATTCATAGTACTTTACATGTTCTTGCCAAAAGTCATATGTTATTGGTTGCTTTCTTATTGTATGTTGTTCAAATATTAGTGCATCTTGTATAGGTTGTGCTTGGTACAAGTCGCCACAAAATATGATATCAATGTTTCCAAAGTATTTTTTTTTATTATGCTTAATGTTTCCTAGTCGATCATCAATTTGATATAGAAAACAACTTCCAATCAAAGATACTTCATCAATGAGAACGACCCTTAATTCTTCGTACAGTTGTGTTAAGTTGTCTAATACATCATTGCTAAGTGGAATAAAACTAGATTTGTTGAAAGGAATTAGCAATACAGAATGAATTGTCACTCCACCTGCATTATATGCAGCTTTACCTGTATATGCTAATATCAAACCCTTTGGTTTCAAAGGGTATGTATTGTAATGTTCATTGTAAATACGCATGAGCATTTGAAATATTGCTTTTGCTGTGAATGATTTTCCAGTACCAGCTCCTCCAGTAAAAAATAAGTAGAGTGGTTTGTCTATGTTCTTTCATTTTTTCATTGCAATGTCTTTGAGAATTGCTTGTTGTTCTCTATTAAGCATTCTCCTAATCTTGTAGTATTCTTCATTGCTAAGCATAAATGGATGTTCTGTAAAGTGAAAACCAATGTTAAGATGTATTTTTTTGTCATTGCATTGGAGAAATTGCAAATCTTTAACCAAGTCGTACTTCTCAGTAACATCATTGGATATTTGAGGTTTTTTTATTGTGTGATTAGAAGTTGCAGTGTTGTTATCAATTTCTTGAATTGCTTCTTCCAAATCACCCCATTTCTTGTTCATGTTGTATGTGAATTTAGTTTCTTGTTCTTTATTGTGTTCTTATGCAACATGTATGCACTCTTCCATGTCGGGAAGCCTTGCTTTAGCGCATCTTCATTGTTTTCGAATGGAACATATAGCAAAAGTTTTTCTCTGTAATAGTTTTCATAGTCAATGTGTTTTTTGTATTTGATGAATTGAATTAATTTTTCTTTTTTCCTTTTTGATATTGGTGTGCCATCTTTCCTATACTTTGATACAAATTCAACTAAACATACATGCTTAATAGCATTAGGCCTATTGATATAGTAATCAATTATAGAACTGCACATAACATCTTCGGAGTTGTCAGGAATTTTTTTCAGAAGTGTGGTTGGTTTAAGTATAAATGTGCGTTCATCTGTTGGTGCTGTGTTTATAAAGTTGCATTCTCTTGAACTATGATTCAATGGTAGGGAGAGAGCTATGTGGACTGCTTGTTGAGCTGAAATTTGTTGAAGGTTAAGCAAGGCATTCCCTATAGATCGTATCATTTGAACAACATCGATTTTTCTCTTTTCATGTTCTTGTCGTATCCTTTTGAATGCATTTGTCATAGATCTATCAACTTTGGTCATATATGAACTGCAATATGAAGCTGCAACATATGCATTTAGAACATATTGAGCATCTGTATTTGCATTCCATAGGTGTGGCATATTGAATGCAAAGCTATTATTCCATATTTCTGATGGTTTTCGTTGCAAGAATACCATTGGTTGTGTTAATGTACTTTGTATTAATTCGATGTAATCAGTTTCTGTTAAGTGCAATTCATCTAAGAAATTTTCATGACTAGTTGATTTGTCATAGTGTTTTTGTTCTAAGGTGCTTTGCAAGGACAAATTTGTTTCATTTATTGAGTCATCTAGCGAAGTAATTGGTTCAAGAATCCGTGTTCTTTTCATTGGTGGCATTGGAAATTTGTATCTACAATGCGATGCTTTTCTTTTTTTGCAGCTTTTGGTATGACGATGTTCATGTATCTTTGCGAGTTCTGGATCAAGGTGATCTATGCTACAAGTTATATAGTTGTCCAAGAAGTTTTCAATTTCTAAGTTACTATTAATTCTATATACTGGAGCATTTTCTGTCCATATAAGAGCATGTTCATGTGCACTACCTCTATTTTGGAACTCAGTTACAAAGTAGTAATCTAATATTTTGCCAAAAAATGTATTATCTTGACAAATCAATTGCCTCAGTGCATCTGTCTTATGTCTATAGTAACGTGTACATGTTACTGGGTCCTTTCTGACAAGATAATCAATGTTGTATTCCTCAATTGTTTCAATGTGTTTCTTTTTATTTCTATTGCTATGCAATTTAGTAAGAGTTTCTACTGGTGGACTCCAACGATGCTCTACACTTGTAAATGTAACAAATAAAGTTGGAGGACCTAATTGTCGTATCATTGTAAATATATGTTTTTTCATTTTTTGGTGGTAATCAGGAGAAATTCTTATGTGTTTGAAATCTATGTATCCAATGTGACTTTTTAGTAACTTTTCTAAGTTGGGCTTGTACTTAACATTTTTTTCTAACAACTTTCTTCCTTGTAGTTTTCCATTCCTTATTCGTACTGAAATGCATGACATGACCTTTTCAATGATTATTCGCATTGTCTTGAAGAACAAATTTGTGATGTGATAGGAAAAGTGACCACTGCAATGCATTAGTTCCCACTTTACTATTTCTTGGTAACGAAATCTTTGTACTATATCATTGTGACGTGGATCTCCAAAGAATAGTGTTGGGAAACTCATTTCTTCTGCATGTTTGTCTTTGAATATCCCAAGTGGTCGTTGTCCCTCGGCTAGTGCTATTTCAATGATCTTGTCTTGTAAATCATGAATTCGTTGTGAAGCTATCAATCCATGTACTAAGGTTTCAGTTGGTCTTTCACTTTTTGAAATGCTATATGTTTCACTTTCGCTATCAATGTTTTCATCCTCGGATGTATTATCTTTATTGTTCAATTCAAGCATATGATTCCAATTGCTATTAATGGAAATGTTTTCAGTTTTATATAAATTTCGAGAGCATAGTTCTTTAAGTGCTCTCATGACAGTATGCACACGCACTTTTCCTGTTTGATATGCATTCTTGTATTCTAGTCGTCGTTTTAATGCAATATCAATTGTCATTGTATTGTTTATGAATTCTGGCAATGCTTTTTGGACAATGTCCATCTGGACAGGTACATTGATTATTGAACCAGTTAAGCCCATTTGTGATCGCTTGTTGCCACATTGTCTTATTTGTGCAAAAGGAATTCTCAATGCGACAAGTCTTTCCTCAAGCTCTGAAAGTGTTGTTACAGTTTGCAATGGCTTATTACGTCTTATTTGTTCAGGTGTTTCAAAGCGAGGCAACTTTGCATTAGCAAGTGTTGTTTTGCAAGATCTACAAATGATATTTAAATGCAATGTCTTCTGTTTTCCAGATATGTTTATGTACATTTTTTCTAATTCAAGTCCAATGCTTGAGATGTTCTTTCGAAATTGCAATGTCTTACATATTGGACATTTGGTTTTTGGTGTGTCTTCAATTTGTTGTTTGTAAATTTCTATGAGAGTACTTTTTCGCGACGAACAATTTTTATTTGCTATTTTATTTCTATTTTCTCCAATTTTATTTGGGTTATTTGTACGTATCATTTGTTTCAATTTGCACAAGTTTATTCTATTCTTGGTGTTTTCATGCATTTGTACTATTCTATGTTGCAGATTGCACTGATTTGTATTTTGATTTGATAGTAGTGGTTCATAATGAATGTGTGATGTACTTGTTTCGAATGATAATATGTTGTACGTTTGATTGAAATTTTTTTTTGATGGGTAGTAATTGACAATGGTTTTACTGGTAAATGACCATATTTGTATGTTTACATTGAATATGGTCGATGTCCATTGGAAGCAAAATGATGTTCCCTCAACTCCTCCTTTTTCATATGGCATTGCCATATTAATTAGATATTGTTGCCAGCCTGCAACCATTGTTTGACTTTGTATAGTTTCATTTGTTAAGTGTTTTTGTATACAATTTAATGCATCTTCCTTCCTACCCATTAGTGCATTGCAAAAATATTGGACAATGTAGAGTCTGAAAGAATATTCATCAAATTCAGGTGCTATTAAATGAAAAATTGCATTGAACATGCTATTGGCACATTTCGACATAGTTGTTTTTGCTATGTGCAATCCATGAATTTGCATTTCATGAACAATGGATTCATAATGGTTTTCAAGATATTTGCAAAAAGGCGACAAGGAATAATTTGGTACAAAGTTGCATCTAGGTAATATTTTGTGTAATAGAGGTTCAAAATGTCCACTAGTAGGATCGGTATCATGAAACAAAATGTTTAGTGGAATTGTATCTAGATCATGGTTGAAGAATAAATACCTTGTTTTCATTGTTAGTGACCAGACTCCAATTGGTATGTTCAACCACTTTGATAGCCATCGTATGCAAAATGTGTCTCCCCATAGGCCTCTTTCAGATTGGAAATCACTATTAGAAGCAGAAAAACGCATTTTATGAAGGTATGTGTCAACATCGTGAATTCCATGAAGTTGATATAACATGACAGGATCTAGTTCATATTGGTATGATTCTTTTTCCTCAGTGTCATTGCGCTGTAGACAATTGAGAAAGTGGTCTATTATTCCATTGCGTAGTTCAATGGACGAGTAACGAAAGTGCAGAAGCACTTCAAATGCATTGAACAAACAATATCTAGGAGTATATGCAAATTGCTGTAGTCTGAAGAGACTATGCTTCATTAAAACGATATCAATATTAGCATCTATGCGATGTTTTTTTTCTGAATGGTAGTTTTCAATGTCTATGATTTCAACCATTTTTTGTATGTATTTATTCTTCAAATTCGTATGCGTTGAACCCTTAGTTAAACTGAGAGGGGGGGGGTGAATCAGTTTAACACATTCATGGACTTTTAAAACTTTTCATTAAAAATTCTTTACACCTTCATTTCATGTTCAACTTAATGTGAGTAACCTTAGAATGTGAGTAGCAAGTACTAATTTAATGTAACAGTAGACTTAATATGAGAGTAGAAAGTATTAAGCAGATGAGACAAACCATATCAAAAAATACACATCATGCATAGAGACACCAGATATAAGTGGAAACCCATAAAGGGAGAAAACCACATCTTATTATTGTTGTGATGCAAAGGTAAGCTCCAACTTCCTCTCACCACTGATTTTTTGTAGGCGCCAACCTATAGGAGGCTCCTTCCTCAATTCTACAAGCTACAACTTGCAAGGAAGCTCCAACTCCCATCAATTTTTTGCAGGCACCAACCTATAGGAGGCTCCAACCTGAGTCAGCTACAACTGACATCTATCAAGCTACAAATTGATAGGGAAGCTCCAAATTCCTTACTCTTTCAAAAGAAAAAAACTTGCTGATTTACCTTGGATATCAGCTCTGTTCTGTACCATCTTCTCTGTTGTTCATCAATTCTCATATCTGCCCTGTATCATCTCTGCATCTTCTCAGATTCTCTATCAGCTTCTCCTTCTTCTCTGCTCAGCTCCTCCTTCTTCTCTGCCTCACTGCTTCATTTCTGCATTCTCTTCACTCACTCTCTTAACCCCTTTGTGCATATCAATGTGATATTATATATAGAGTTCATCACATGACTCTTTACATTCCTTAGGGAATTTGAAGTGAATAGTCCTGACTTTTTGCCTTCTGCCTTCTCATTTCTTTTACCCGCTCATTCAGAAAAATATAACAATATGCATTAATTTCAATATTACAGTGAGAGTTTTGTTTTCCTACCGGAGACTTGCCAATGCATCACAAACAATAAAAAATTAATTACAACATTTACATTCACATTTTCAGTTACACAATTCAATTTCACTCAGATCCTTTTCTAGATTTTGGCTTTACTGGATTTGTCTTTTCTGTTGCTATTGAGTGACTGTTCTGTATACTTTGGTTCACCTTTGTGTCTATTCATCTGTTCACTGTACTTGTGTGCACCAGCTACATATATAACTGCCTTTCAGGTTTTATTCTCAAATACATATGAATCTGGGCGATGTCTGTTCATTACCAATCTCTGTTCTCGGGCTACCTTCTTACATTCTCTGTTCATATATGAGATTAAACTTAATGGTTGAAACTCACATTACAATTTCAAATCATCTTTTTCCCTATACATTTTTTTTTTTTGGTCGCTGTCTCTCTCTCTCTTTCGTTCTTGCAGGCTCTCTTCTTCATTGCAGTTGTATAACTGCTGTACATATAACTGCTGTGCAATTTCAATACTTTTTAATTTCTGCACTGGCAACCTTTACATGCTGAATCCCCCTTTTTTTTTTGAACTATGAAATTAACTTTAATTAGAAATGCTTAAGTTGGCAATCTCAGTTTCGGATCCCCACTTTTAACATACTTTGAAGTGAAAGCACAATATCCCAGCCACAATTTACTTGGCTCATTCACTGTTTCAATGGCCCTTCATTCAATGTTTAGGACTCAATTAAATAGCCTATCCATTTCGGCCATACCTTAATTAAGAACCAAATAGTCAACATAAATTAGGTTTGGGCCCCACTTTCTCAGATTTCATTTATATGCATATATAGTTAAATCCAAACTCTAAATCTTTGTCAATACACTTATAAGCATTCGGGTCAACCTTCGACCTTTATAATAAAATGTACTATATAGTGGCCAATGTGTAGAATGTGATAGCCCGCTTTATAATAAATTGAATAAAGGAAACGCCATCGCACATAAGTATCTGCGTTAATCCACCATATTAAACCTTCATATCAATCGGATCAATGTTTCATTGATCAAGCTTTGGATAGTCCATATGTTCCCTTTTTACCTCCTAATGAAACCTTATTATCAAATATATTAATATTTGAATTAACCCTCGACTTATTCTACGCTGACAAATTAAACACTTAAATCTGAGAGTGTTCAAATCTCAGAGAATTGAGATATTAATTTCAAAGTTATTATATGTATGTAATATCTCAGATTCACTTCTTTTTTGTGGGAGCTCTACTCTCAACCAATGATCATATAAATGCTTGGTAATTCACGACACAATCAACACAATATGGGGGATATCTGTAAGTGCTTATGAAGCTAAAAGTGCTCGCCCCTTATCAAAAGCACATCATTTAATCGATGCAACCTCGTATACCTTAACCCCATATAACCGGACCTGCCCTTTAACTACGCGCTTAAATCACAATACCATACCTTGGTTAAACCTGCAAACCTTAACAATGATCAACGCATACGTATGCATGGGCCCCAACGCTGAAAAGCCTTCCACATCCAACGGTGGACAACACGTCGCACCGGTCTTGACGATTCGACGGATATCGCGCGAGTTACTTGCACGACCGTTAACTCGCGATGAGAGCGGTTTTTGTGACCCCGCCGTATGCCACGTGTCAGGCAGTCAATGGAATCACTCCAAATTCTTGAATACTGCTTACCCTACGGAGGCAGTGCGATCAAAACCAGAAACCTGCCTTTACTGTTCACTATTCATACTTCCCGATTCTGGTTCTCGCCTTCAAGGTTCCGCTCAGCTTCCGCTCAAGGCTCCGTCAAGCACAGTTCCATTACTCTGTGCCGTCTCCCAACATTTCGACAGAGTTAAAGTGACTTTGTGGCTCCACCACGATTCTCCAACCATCGACTTCACCTTCTTACAAAAATAAATGCGTATCAATCTGTCTACGGGAAGCGCAGGCTCAAGGGTTCCGGGAATACACTCCCACACAGGATTTAACAGCCCTCACGCGGACCTTTCTTGCTCACTCCAAGGTCGAGTCATTGTGATATTAATTCCAACATATTCAATTGCTTCTGGTTCGACCACTGGAATTCATCCTTGTTACAATTACTCAACAACACCGAATTCCTTCTTGTATGCAGGGCATTTCCACGACCCTTCACACACAGTTTCTCAAGGGCGAGAGGGATATTTTACAGTCCTCCTCTACACAGACTATGAGCACTTGCTATTAAACACAGAAATATAGACCTTGCACAGAATTACTAATTCAACCAAGAATGCAAAATCCATACTAACTCTCAGAATTCAACTATTCCTCATGTAATTCGACCAAGAAGACATGAAGTCGCACATGGAACTTATAAACAATTCTCCATAAACAAATATATATATATATACAGGTGATCCATCTCAAAAGTAATCACTTACAATTTCATGGTTGGCCAGATATTCAATACGAAGGCCACTACCCTCTAGTTTGTATGCTATTCAAACTCCTTACAAATTACAAATCATTTTACATAACTCATTTAATGACCTCTACTGGTATGGTTTGTGCATAAGAGGTAACTTTTCAACACTCTTTTCATACTTTCATACACAAATTCAACTGTCAATACATGTTTCCTTTTTTCCACAGAACCTCCAATGTTCCTTCTATAATATGTTCCCACACTCATAACCAGTTTCTCAAATCAAATACCTCTGCTCCTTGCTCTTGAAGCTCCTCTGCTGCATCTCCATATCTCCAATCAACTGATCCTTCTAAAAATGCCTCTGCTTCATGTCTCATGCTCTCTTTTCCTTGTTGCTGTTTCAAGTGCTCCTCCTTTGCCATCAATGACAAAATTTCCAACAGTCTCCCCCTTTCGCATTGATGCTAATACAATTCCTCTGCTTGCCTTTTAGAAGCCCCTTTTTGCTTTTCCTCCCCCTTTGACATCAATGGCAAAGGGTTGCTCATTTCCTAGTTTTCTTTCTGCATTTCCTCTCTCTGAGTTATGTTTAGGCCCTCTTCTGCTGACTTTGTACCATGCTGCTCTAGACTGATGTACAAGACTTGTTGAGAGAACACTTTGAGGATTATTGGACTTGAATATACACTGTAAATTGGTACAATCCAAAGCACAGTCTTCTTTCACTAGTATAAGGCTGAAAGTGAGGATAATGACACTTCATAGAACACATTGTACCAACTTTATTTAATCAGAGATGTATGATTGGATCAAAAATTAAAATACTGAGAAGGCTTAAAATATAATTTTGTCTCTGTCTGATGTAGTGAGCTAATATATTTCTCTTGAGGAATATTGTAGATGGAATATGTCTTTTCCTGTAATACTCATCTGCAGTACCACACCTGTTCAATTATGATAATGATGCCAATATATCTTTTATTGCTGTGGTGCACCTTTCTTGCCTGTTGGCGATGATATGAGCTAGGATGATGACAAGGATATTACTTTTAATGCCTGAAAGATCCTTGTTGCTGAAGTGAATCAATGAATCAAACAAGAGTCTACAGTTTATTGTGAGATTAGGCAATTTCTTTCATTATAAAAGACCAAATAACTTTCCTGCTTGTTCAATGTATTTTCAAAGCAAACCCTTGAGGCTAGATACATTCAGTGTATTGGTTAGTATTACTTATCAATTGTTGAACCGTGCAATTTGTTTATGAAATAAGGGGGGTATGTATGACAAGGATCACTATCTCTTTGCATGATCAAATACTAGCAATTCCTTTCTGCTGAAGTATGCTTGTGATAAATCAATAACAGATTTTTGAGCTTCAACTGTCATAGCTCATCCTTCATACTTTCGATACTTTAACTGTTCTATCATGATGATCTTTCACAAGAATATATTCAAGTTGTTTACTTGAGATTTCAGCCAACAGACTTCACCCAGTTTGTGAACAATCTTCAGAAAGAGGTCTTGAAGATATATGTACTGACTTAAGGAGGGCATGCAATTATATATATAGAAATAGATACTGCTTCAATGCATAATATAATCCTTCAAGTTTAAATCAGATAATGATCCTTTAGCACTGCTATTGACCTTTTCATGCTGAATGTAGATAACCCTGGGAATTTTACGTTGATGCATTCTTGCCATAGTCCTTTGATCCTGAGGACCTGTACCATACTACTACTGCTCCATGATAACTCTTGATATTCTGTTGATAGGCATGCTTCTTGTACCAAGTACCAAATGATATTACCTTGATAAGACATCCTTCATAAATTCTTCTATTGAGCTTTCCATTGTTCACATCAACAATCATTAATATCCTCAATCTGATCTTGTCATCATTAACTATTTTCTTATTTTGTCATTCTTTTCAAAGGAATGTCACTGCATTTTCCTTTGCTATGACAGATCCAGAATCATTGCTGCTTTATATTGCTTTATATACCACTTCAACTGTTATGACATGATGATCTTCAGAAGGACATCTTCAATTTCTATACTATGAATCTTCATGGGCTGATTACTCAGAGATTTGTCACTTATTTGACTTCATTCCTCCAAGGGGACTTTTCATAGATCAATGATGTACTGACATCAAGATAATAGACTATTTTCTTACTCATTCTTCTTAATGTGATTCATTGTTAATTCCAGCAGTGTGATGCATAGTGTGATCATCACTTAATGTGCTGATGTCTTCTTAGCTGTTCATGGCTGATGTTCTCTCTACTCCCAAGTATTTTTGCTTCTTTCTCTCCTTCCATCAACCTATTGGCTATTGTGTGATTCTTCCTCTATAGTTCTCTGTTGGAGAAAATTGTCCTGTGCATTCCTGATCTTATAGCTGTTCTCATTCTAAGGTGCTCTTCTTAGACTACTTTCATGGGGTCTATATATGAACTTCTCTCCCCCTAGGATGTTGCTTCATATTTGTCACTGGATGGATTTTTTCTTTTCTTCCTAGAGCAGCTCCCCCTGAGACTATGGAAGATTCGTTATGTTATTGAGATAATAGGCTCCCCCTTTCTCTTTTCCTTCCATACTTTATTGGGGTTATTCATAATGTCTGCACTCCTTTTTGATGCATGGCTTTGTTTGATTTGATTTGATTCCTTCCTCTGTCTAGAGCTTTTTAATGCAAATGGCAGTTTACAATCTTTTTCTTTGTGACCAAGTTTGAGGCATATATAACATCTTATTCTACCAAGGTATGTTTGAGCTGATGTACAATACTTTGTTCCCCTTTTTGAATACATTTTACGTTCAACAGATTTATGTCCAAAATTATTGCATGAATAACAATAGCCATGGAAATGATTTGTGTACCTGGTGAAATGTTGTCCTTTCCATTTGCTTGCTTGAGGGATTCTTCTCTTTTGCTGCATCCTTTTTTGGTTGGACTGGATTTGTTTTGTCTTGAAATATGCTGAAATATGTCCTGGTTTGTGACAAGAGAAACAAGTGATACTTCTCATAGGAGGAAAAAACCTTCTTTGACATATTCCAAATTTATTCAATTCATCTTTAGGAGCATGTGAGCCTTTAGCAGCTGATTGTTTCATCCTCTCATTCTCTGTTCTTTCATGTTGCTGCTTGATTCTGTTTATTTCTTTACAACTCATGTTCCTGCTGGTTTCTGATTATGTAGGAATTTTCTGAGCTGTTTCACTGTTCTTTACAGCTTTTACAAAAATGATTTTCCTATTATCTTCTATCTGGGACTTACTAGTTTTTCCTTCATATCCTATACCAGCCTTTATGAGAGGTGACCTTTGAGCATTTAGTATTTTGTCCAATTGTTCAGTGCTTTTCATTAGAGGCGTATTCATTAATAGTTCTCTTTGGGATTTTTCTAAATTCTTTCTCAGGCTCACTACTTCTTCTTCCAATCTTTCACATTCCTGACTTTTCTCTCTCATTTGTTGCAGCAGAGTGTCTTCTATTTTCCTTGCTTCTTCAAGGTGTGTCTTTAGGCCAACAATTTCTTTCTTATCTTCATATTATCTCTCGTCACATATTTGCACCACTGTCTTAAGGTATTTGTTTTCATTTTTCAATTTTTCTATTTCAATCAAAGCAGTGTCAAGCTTGACTTTTTATTCAGCTGTAATTTCTTCATGGTTCTTATCTCCATTCACACTAGCAGGTACTTCATTTGATTGAATATTTTCCTGTTGACATGAATTTTTATTCTTCTTAATTCTCTTATCCTTCTTGTCAGTGCAGTCCTTAGTGTTTACTCCATGCATGAAGTGCAATCTATCCCAGATTTATTTTGCAGAGGTTAAATCCATTATTAACTCAAGATCCTTGTTATGAAGGCTATTGAATATCACACATTTTTCCTTGGCATTCCTTTGTTGTTCTTTCACCATGGGGGAGTCTGTGTAGTAACCATCACATACAATCTTCCATACCTCAGGTTCATAAGCCAATAATCCTGTTTTAATTTTATCTCTCCATTCAGGAAAGTTTGTTGTATTTAACACAGGTACATTTTGATAGTCCATGACTTAACCAGATCTCCTTCAAGATATTAGGCTTGCACCAAAGGACCCTGCTCCGATACCAATTGTTGCACCCTTAGTTAAATTGAGAGGCTGGGGGGGGGGGGGGTGAATCAGTTTAACACATTCATGGACTTTTAAAACTTTTCATTAAAACTTATTTACACCTTCATTTCATGTTCAAATTAATATCTGAGTAACCTTAGAATGTGAGCAACAAGTACTAATTTAATGTAATAGTAGACTTAATATGAGAGTAGCAAGTATTAAGCAGTTGAGATAAACCATATCAACACATACACATCATGCACAGAGACACCAGATATAAGTGGAAACCCATAAAGGGAGAAAACCACATCTTATTATTGTTGTGATACAAAGGCAAGCTCCAACTTCCTCTCACCACTGATTTTCTGTAGGCACCAACCTACAGGAGGCTCCTTCCTCAATTCTGCAAGATACAACTTGCAAGGAAGCTCCAACTCCCATCAATTTTATGCAGGCACCAAGCTACAGGAGGCTCCAACCTCAGTCAGCTACAACTGACATCTATTAAGCTACAAATTGATAGGGAAGCTTCAAATTCCTTACTCTTTCAAAAGAAAAACACTTGCTGATTTACCTTGGATATCAGCTCTGTTCTATACCATCTTCTCTGTTGTTCATCAATTCTCATATTTTCCCTGTATCATCTCTTCATCTTCTCAGATTCTCTATCAGCTTCTCCTTCTTCTCTGCTCAGCTCCTCCTTCTTCTCTGCCTCACTACTTCATTTCTGCATTCTCTTCACTCACTCTCTTAACCCATTTTTGCATATCAATGTGATATTATATATAGAGTTCATCACATGACTCTTTACATTCCTCAGGGAATTTGAAGTGAATAGTCCTGACTTTTTTCCTTCTGCCTTCTCATTTCTTTTACCCGCTCATTCAAAAAATATAACAATATGCATTAATTTCAATATTACAGTGAGAGTTTTGTTTTCCTACCGGAGAGTTGCCAATGCATCACAAACAATAAAAAATTAATTACAACATTTACATTCACATTTTTAGTTACACACTTCAATTTCACTCAGCTCCTTTTCTGGATTTTGGCTTTACTGGATTTGTCTTTTCTGTTGCTGTTGAGTGACTGTTATGTATACTTTGGTTCACCTCTGTGTCTATTCATCTGTTCACTGTACTTGTGTGCACTAGCTACATATATAACTGCTTTTCAGGTTTTATTCTCAAATACATATGAATTTGGGCGATGTCTGTTCATTACCAATCTCTGTTCTCGGGCTACCTGCTTACATTCTCTATTCATATATGAGCTTAAACTTAATGGTTGAAACTCACGTTACAATTTCAACTCATCTTTTTCCCTGTACAATTATATTTTTTTTTTTGTCGCTGTCTCTCTCTCTTTCGTTCTTGCAGGCTCTCTTCTTCATTGCAGTTGTATAATTGCTGTACATATAACTGTCTTTTAATATAAATGCTGTGCAATTTCAATTCTTTTTAATTTCTGCACTGGCAACCTTTACATGCTGAATCCCCCGCTTTTTTTTTGAACTAGGAAATTAACTTTAATTAGAAATTCTTAAGTTGGCAATCTCAGTTTCGGATCCCCACTTTTAAGATACTTTGAAGTGAAAGCACAATATCCCAGCCATAGTTTACTTAGCTCATTCTCTGTTTCAATGGCCCTTCATTCAATGTTTAGGACTCAATTAAATAGCCTATCCATTTCGGCCATACCTTAATGGAGAACCAAATAGTCAACATAAATTAGGTTTGGGCACCACTTTCTCAGATTTCATTTATATGCATATACAGTTAAATCCAAACTCTGACTCTTTGTCAATACACTTATAAGCATTCGGGAAAACCTTCAAGATTTATAATAAAATGTATTATATAGTGGCCACTGTGTAGAATGTGATAGCCCGCTTTATAATAAATTGAATAAAGGAAACGCCATCGCACATAAGTATCTGCGTTAATCCACCATATTAAACCTTCATATCAATCGGATCAATGTTCCATTTATCAAGCTTTGGATAGCCCATATATTCCCTTTTTACCTCCTAATGAAACCTTATTATCAAATATATTAATATCTGAATTAACCCTCGACTTATTCTACGCTGACAAATTAAACACTTAAATTTGAGAGTGTTCCAATCTCAGAGAATTGAGATATTAATTTCAAAGTTATTATATGTATGTAATATCTCAGATTCACTTCTTTTCTGTGGGAGCTCCACTCTCAACCAATTATCATATAAATGCTTGGTAATTCACGACACAATCAACACAATATGGGGGATATCTGTAAGTGCTTATGAAGCTGAAAGTGCTCGCCCCTTATCAAAAGCACATCATTTAATCGATGCAACCTCGTATACCTTAACCCCATATAACCGGACCTGCCCTTTAACTACGCGCTTAAATCACAATACCATACCTTGGTTAAACCTGCAAACCTTAACAATGATCAACGCATACGTATGCATGGGCCCCAACGCTGACAATCCTTCCACATCCAACGGCGGACAACACGTCGCACCGGTCTTGACGATTCGACGGATATCGCGCGAGTTACTTGCAGGACCGTTAACTCGCGATGAGAGCGGTTTTTGGGACCCCGCCATATGCCACGTGTCAGGCAGTCAATGGAATCACTCCAAATTCTTGAATACTGCTTACCCTACGGAGGCGCTGCGATCAAAACCAGAAACCTGCCTTTACTGTTCACTATTCATACTTCCCGATTCTGGTTCTCGCCTTCAAGGTTCCGCTCAGCTTCCGCTCAAGGCTCTGTCAAGCACGGTTCCATTACTCTGCGCCGTCTCCCAACATTTCGATAGAGTTAAAGTGACTTTTTGGCTCCACCACGATTCTCCAACCATCGACTTCACCTTCTTACAAAAATAAATGCGTATCAATCTGTCTACGGGAAGCACAGGCTCAAGGGTTCCGGGAATACACTCCCACACAGGATTTAACAGCCCTCACGCGGACCTTTCTTGCTCACTCCAAGGTCGAGTCATTGTGATATTAATTCCAACATATTCAATTGCTTTTGGTTCGATCACTGGAATTCATCCTCGTTACAATTACCCAACAACACCGAATTCCTTCTTGTATGTAGGGAATTTCCACGACCCTTCACACACAATTTCTCAAGGGCGAGAGTGATATTTTACAGTCCTCCTCTACACAGACTATGAGCACTTGCTATTAAACACAGAAATATAGATCTTGTACAGAATTACTAATTCAACCAAGAACGCAGAATCCATACTAACTCTCAGAATTCAACTATTCCTCATGTAATTCGACCAAGAAGACATGAAGTCACACATGGAACTTATAAACAATTCTCCATAAATAGATATATATATATATACAGGTGATCCATCTCAAAATTAATCACTTAAAATTTCATGGTTGGCCAGATATTCAATACGAAGGCCACTACCCTCCAGTTTGGATGCTATTCAAACTCCTTAAAAATTACAAATCATTTTACATAACTCCTTTAATGACCTCTACTTGTATGGTCTGTGCATAAGAGGTAACTTTTCAACACTCTTTTCATACTTTCATAGACAAATTCAACTGTCAATACATGTTTCCTTTTTGCCACAGAACCTCCAATGTTCCTTCTATAATATGTTCCTACACTCAGAACCAGTTTCTCAAATCAAATACCTCTGCTCCTTCACTGATGCTGCTCCTTGCTCCTGAAGCTCCTTTGCTGCCTCTCCATATCTCCAATCAACTGACCCTTCTAAAAATTCTTCTGCTTCATGTCTCATGCTCTCTTTGCCTTGTTGCTGTTTCAAGTGCTCCTGCTTTTCCATCTCCTTTGCCATCAATGACAACATTTCCAACAGTCTCCCCCTTTGGCATTGATGGCAATACACTTCCTCTGCTTACCTTTTAGAAGCCCCTTTTTTCTTTTCCTCCCCCTTTGACATCAATGGCAAAGGGTTGCTCATTTCCTAGTTTTTTTTTCTGAATTTCCTCTCTCTGAGTTATGTTTAGGCCCTCTTCTGCTGAATTTGTACCATTCTGCTCCAGAATGATGTACAAGACTTGTTAAGAGAACACTTTGAGGATTATTGGAATTGAATATACACTGTAAATTTGTACAATCCAAAGCACAGTCTTCTTTCACTAGTGTAAGGCTGAAAGTGAGGATAATGACACTTCATAGAACAAATTGTACCAGCTTTATTTAATCAGAGATGTATGATTGGATCAAAAACTAAAATATTGAGAAGGCTTCAAATATACTTCTATCTCTGTCTGATGTAGAGAGCTAATATATTTCTGTTGAGGAAGATTGTAGATGGAATATGTCTTTTCCTGCAATACTCATCTGCAGTACCACACTTGTTCAATTATGATAATGATGCCAATATATCTTTTATTGCTGTGGTACACCTTTCTTGCCTGTTGGTGATGATATGAGTTAGGATGATGACAAGGATATTACTTTTAATGCCTGAAAGGTCCTTGTTGCTGAAGTGAATCAATGAATCAAACTAGAGTCTACAGTTTATTGTGAGATTAGGCAATTTCTTTCATTATGAAAGACCAAATAACTTTCCTTCTTGTTCAATGTATTTTCAAAGCAAACCCTTGAGGCTAGATACATTCAGTGTATTGGTTAGTCTTACTTATCAATTGTTGAACCCTGCAATTTGTTTATGAAATAAGGGGGGTATGCATGACAAGGATCACTACCTCTTTGCATGATCAAATACTAGCAATTCCTTTCTGCTGAAGTATGCTTGTGATAAATCAATAACAGATTTTTGAGCTTCAACTGTCACAGATCATCCTTCATACTTTCGATACTTTAACTATTCTATCATGATGATATTTCACAAGAATATATTCAAGTTGTTTACTTGAGATTTCAGCCAACAGACTTCACCCAGTTTGTGAACAATCTTCAGAAAGAGGTCTTGAAGATATATGTACTGACTTCAGGAGGGCATGCAATTATATATATAGAAACAGACACTGCTTCAATGCATAATATAATCCTTCAAGTGTAAATCATATACTGATCCTTTAGCACTGTTACTGACCTTTTCATGCTGAATGCAGATAGCCCTGGGAATTTTACCTTGATGCATTCTTGCCATAGTCCTTTGATCCTGAGGACCTGTACCATACTGCTACTGCTCCATGATAACTCTTGATATTCTGTTGATAGGCATGCTTCTTGTACCAAGTACCAAATGATATTACCTTGATAAGACATCCTTCATAAATTATTCTATTGAGCTTTCCACTGTTCACATCAACAGTCATTAATATCCTCAATCTGATCTTTTCATCATTAACTATTTTCTTACTCTGTCATTATGTTCAAAGGAGTGTCACTGCATTTTCCTTTGCTATGACAAATCCAGAATCATTGCTGCTTTATATTTCTTTATATACCACTTCAACTGTTATGATATGATGATGTTCAGAAGGACATCTTCAATTTCTATACTATGAATCTTCATGGGCTGATTACTCAGAGATTTGTCACTTATTTGACTTCATTCCTCCAAGGGGACTTTTCATAGATCAATGATGTACTGACATCAAGATAATAGACTCTTTTCTTACTCATTCTTCTTAATGTGATTCATTGTTAATTCCAGCAGTGTGATGCATAGTGTGATCATCACTTAATGTGTTGATGTCTTCTTAGCTGTTCATGGCTGATGTTCTCTCTACTCCCAAGGCTTTTTGCTCCTTTCTCTCCTTCCATCAACCTGTTGGCTATTGTGTGCTTCTTCCTCTATAGTTCTCTGTTGGAGAAAATTGTCCCTTGCATTCCTGATCTTATAGCTGTTCTCATTCTAAGGTGCTCTTCTTAGACTACTTTCATGGGGTCTATATATGAACTGCTCTCCCCCTGGGATGTTGCTTCATATTTGTCACTAGATGGATTTTTGCTTTGCTTCCTAGAGCAGCTCCCCCTGAGACTATGGAAGATTCGTTATGTTATTGAGATAATAGGCTCCCCCTTTCTCTTTTCCTTCCATACTTTATTGGGGTTCTTCATAATGTCTGCACTCCTTTTTGATGCATGGATTTGTTTGATTTGATTTGATTCCTTCCTCTGTCTAGAGCTTTTTAATGAAAATGGGAGTTTACAATCTTTTGCTTTGTGACCAAGTTTGAGGCATATATAACATCTTATTCTACTAAGGTATGTTTGAGCTGATGTACAATACTTTGTTCCCCTTTTTGAATACATTTTACATTCAACATATTTATGTCCAAAATTATTGCATGCATAACAATAGCCATGGAAATGATTTGTGTACCTGGTGAAAGATTGTCGTTTCCATTTGCTTGCTTGAGGGATTCTTCTCTTTTGCTGCATCCTTTGCTGGTTGGACTGGATTTGTTTTGTCTTGCAATATGCTGAAATATGTCCTGGTTTGTGACAAGAGAAATAAGTGATACTTCTCATAGGAGGAAAAAAACTTCTTTGACATATTCCAAATTTATTCAATTCATCTTTAGTAGCATGTGAGCCTTTAGCAGCTGATTGTTTCATCCTCTCATTCTCTGTTCTTTCATGTTGCTGCTTGATTCTGTTTGTTTCTTTACAACTCATGTTCCTGCTGGTTTTTGATTCTGTAGGAATTTTCTGAGCTGTTTCACTATTCTTGACAGCTTTTACAAAAATGATTTTCCTATTATCTTCTATCTGGGACTTACTAGTTTCTCCTTCATATCCTATACCAGCATTTATGAGAGGTGACCTTTGAGCATTTAGTATTTTGTCCAATTGTTCAGTGCTTTTCATTAGAGGTGTATTCATTAATATTTCTCTTTGGGCTTTTTCTAAATTCTTTCTCAGGCTCACTACTTCTTCTTCCAATCTTTCACATTCCTGACTTTTCTCTCTCATTTGTTGCAGCAGAGTGTCTTCTATTTTCCTTGCTTCTTCAAGGTGTGTCTTCAGGCCAACAATTTCTTTCTTATCTTCATATTCTCTCTCATCACATATTTGCACCACTGTCTTAAGGTCTTTGTTTTCATTTTTCAAATTTTCTATTTCAGTCAAAGCAGTGTCAAGCTTGGCTTTTTCTTTAGTTGTAATTTCTTCATGGTTCTTATCTCCATTCACACTAGCAAGTACTTCATTTGATTGAATATTTTCCTATTGACATGAATTTTTCTTCTTCTTAATTCTCTTATCCTTCTTGTCAGTGCAGTCCTTAGTGTTTACTCCATGCAAGAAGTGCAATCTATCCCAGATTTCTTTTGCAAAGGTTAAATCCATTATTAACTCAAGATCCTTGTTATGAAGGCTATTGAATATCACACATTTTGCCTTGGCATTCCTCTGTTGTTCTTTCACCGTGGGGGAGTCTGTGCAGTAACCATCACATACAATCTTCCATACCTCAGGTTCATAAGCCAATAATCCTGTTTTAATTTTATCTCTCCATTCAGGAAAGTTTGTTGTATTTAACACAGGTACATTTTGATATTGCATCACTTAACCAGATCTCCATCAAGCTATTAGGCTTGCACCAAAGGAACCTGCTCTGATACCAATTGTTGAACCCTTAGTTAAACTGAGAGGGGGGGGGGGGGTGAATCAGTTTAACACATTCATAGACTTTTAAAACTTTTCATTAAAACTTATTTACACCTTCATTTCATGTTCAACTTAATATGTGAGTAACCTTGGAATGTGAGCAGCAAGTACTAATTTAATGTAACAATAGACTTAATATGAGAGTAGAAAGTATTAAGCAGATGAGATAAACCATATCAACACATACACATCATGCACAGAGACACCAGATATAAGTGGAAACCCATAAAGGGAGAAAACCACATCTTATTATTGTTGTGATGCAAAGGCAAGCTCCAATTTCCTCTCACCACTGATTTTTTGTAGGCACCAACCTATAGGAGGCTCCTTCCTCAATTCTACAAGCTACAACTTGCAAGGAAGCTCCAAATCCCATCAATTTTCTGCAGGCACCAACGTACAGGAGGCTCCAACCTCAGTCAGCTACAACTAACATCTATCAAGCTACAAATTGATAGGGAAGCTCCAAATTCCTTACTCTTTCAAAAGAAAAACACTTGCTGATTTACCTTGGATATCAGCTCTGTTCTGTACCATCTTCTCTGCTGTTCATCAATTCTCATATCTGCCCTGTATCATCTCTACATATTATTAGATTCTCTATCAGCTTCTCCTTCTTCTCTGCTCAGCTCCTTCTTCTTCTCTACCTCATTGCTTCATTTCTGCATTCTCTTCACTCACTCTCTTAACCCCTTTGTGCATATCAATGTGATATTATATATAGAGTTCATCACATGACTCTTAACATTCCTCAGGGAATTTGAAGTGAATAGTCCTGACTTTTTTCCTTCTGCTTTCTCATTTCTTTTACTCGCTCATTCAAAAAAATATAACAATATGCATTAATTTCAATATTATAGTGAGAGTTTTGTTTTCCTACCGGAGAGTTGCCAATGCATCACAAACAATAAAAAATTAATTACAACATTTACATTCACATTTTCAGTTACACACTTCAATTTCACTCGGCTCCTTTTCTGGATTTTGGCTTTACTGGATTTGTCTTTTCTGCTGCTATTGAGTGACTGTTTTGTATACTTTGGTTCACCTCTCTGTCTATTCATCTGTTCACTGTACTTGTGTGCACCAGCTACTTATATAACTGCTTTTCAGGTTTTATTCTCAAATACATATGAATTTGGGCGATGTCTGTTCATTACCAATCTCTGTTCTCGGGCTACCTGCTTACATTCTCTGTTCATATATGAGCTTAAACTTAATGGTTGAAACTCACATTACAATTTCAATTCATCTTTTTCCTTGTACAATTTTTTTTTTTGGTCGCTGTCTCTCTCTCTTTCGTCCTTGCAGACTCTCTTCTTCATTGCAGTTGTATAACTGTTGTACATATAACTGTCTTTTAATATAACTGCTGTGCAATTTCAATACTTTTTAATTTTTGCACTGGCAACCTTTACATGCTGAATCCCCCCCCTTTTTTTTTGAACTAGGAAATTAACTTTAATTAGAAATGCTTAAGTTGGCAATCTCAGTTTCGGATCCCCACTTTTAACATACTTTGAAGTGAAAGCACAATATCCCAGCCACAGTTTACTTGGCTCATTCGCTGTTTCAATGGCCCTTCATTCAATGTTTAGGACTCAATTAAATAGCCTATCCATTTGAGCCATACCTTAATTGAGAACCAAATAGTCAACATAAATTAGGTTTGGGCCCCACTTTCTCAGATTTCATTTATATGCATATACAGTTAAATCCAAACTCTGAATCTTTGTCAATACACTTATAAGAATTTGGGTCAACCTTCGACCTTTATAATAAAATTTATTATATAGTGGCCACTGTGTAGAATGTGATAGCCCGCTTTATAATAAATTGAATAAAGGAAATGCCATCGCACATAAGTATCTGCGTTAATCCACCATATTAAACCTTCATATCAATCAGATCAATGTTCCATTTATCAAGCTTTGGATAGCCCATATATTCCCTTTTTACCTCCTAATGAAACCTTATTATCAAATATATTAATATCTGAATTAACCCTCGACTTATTCTACGCTGACAAATTAAACACTTAAATCTGAGAGCGTTCAAATCTCAGAGAATTGAGATATTAATTTCAAAGTTATTATATGTATGTAATATCTCAGATTCACTTCTTTTCTGTGGGAGCTCTACTCTCAACCAATGATCATATAAATGCTTGGTAGTTCACGACACAATCAACACAATATGGGGGATATCTATAAGTGCTTACGAAGCTGAAAGCGCTCGCCCCTTATCAAAAGAACATCATTTAATCGATGAAACCTCGTATACCTTAACCCCATATAACCGGACCTGCCCTTTAACTACACACTTAAATCACAATACCATACCTTGGTTAAACCCGCAAACCTTAACAATGATCAACGCATACGTATGCATGGGCCCCAACGCTGACAAGCCTTCCACATCCAACGACGGACAACACGTCGCACTGGTCTTGACGATCTGACGGATATCGCGTGAGTTACTTGCACAACCGTTAACTCGCGATGAGAGCAGTTTTTGGGACCCCGCCGTATGCCACTTGTCAGGTAGTCAATGGAATCGCTCCAAATTCTTGAATACTGCTTACCCTACGAAGGTGGTGCGATCAAAACCAGAAACCTGCCTTTACTGTTCACTATTCATACGTCCCGATTCTAGTTCTTGCCTTCAAGGTTCCACTCAGCTTCCGCTTAAGGCTCCTTCAAGCACAGTTCCATTACTCTGCGCCGTCTCCCAACATTTTTACAGAGTTAAAGTGACTCTGTGGCTCCACAACGATTCTCCAACCACCAACTTCACCTTCTTACAAAAATAAATGCGTATCAATCTATCTACGGGAAGCGCAGGCTCAAGGGTTCCGGGAATACACTCCCACACAGGATTTAACAGCCCTCACGTAGACCTTTCTTGCTCACTCCAAGGTCGAGTCATTGTGATATTAATTCCAACATATTCAATTGCTTCTGGTTCGACCACTGGAATTCATCCTCGTTACAGTTACCCAACAACACCGAATTCCTTCTTGTATGCAGGGCATTTCCACTACCCTTCACACACAGTTTCTCAAGGGCGAGAGTGATATTTTACAGTCCTCCTCTACACAGACTACGAGCACTTTCTATTAAACACAAAAATATAGACCTTGCACAGAATTACTAATTCAACCAAGAATGCAAAATCCATACTATCTCTTAGAATTCAACTATTCCTCATGTAATTCGACCAAGAAGACATGAAGTCACACATGGAACTTATAAAAAATTCTCCATAAACATATATATATATATATACAGGTGATCCATCTCAAAAGTAATCACTTACAATTTCATGGTTGGCCAGATATTCAATACGAAGGCCACTACCCTCCAGTTTGGATGCTATTCAAACTCCTTACAAATTACAAATCATTTTACATAACTCATTTAATGACCTCTGCTAGTATGGTCTGTGCATAAGAGGTAAATTTTCAACACTCTTTTCATACTTTCATAGACAAATTCAGATGTCAATACATGTTTCCTTTTTGCCACAGAACCTCGAATGTTCCTTCTATAATATGTTCCCACACTCAGAACCAGTTTCTCAAATCAAATACCTCTGCTCCTTCACTGATGCTGCTCCTTGCTCCTGAAGCTCCTCTGCTGCCTCTCCATATCTCCAATCAACTGACCCTTCTAAAAATGCCTCTACTTCATGTCTCATGCTCTCTTTTCCTTGTTGCTATTTCAAGTGCTCCTCCTTTGCCATCTCCTTTGCCATCAATGACAACATTTCCAACAGTATGGTGATTTGTTTACTGACTACTATGTATGTTAGATTTTTTTTTCTCAAAGATGAGAGAAGGTTCTATGATATTCTTTGCTTTATTAAATATATGTCTATGATAATTTTTACTAGCAAAAAACACTAATTTTACTTTTATATTGTATGTTTGATTTCAAAACAGTAATATAAGGGAAGGAAAGTTGCAAGTAACTAGCTCCTATTTTGCATCTCTTTATATTTTAAAAGTATCACTGCAAAACAAACAACATGCAACATTGATTATTTTCTCTAAAGACATAAATCTCATATAGAAGCTATGTATTCTAGAAATGATTGATTTTTGTATACAATAGAAAGCATGAAATACAAATTGTATGTGTATTGATTAGTAAGATTAATCTTGTTAGTTTTGAACAACATGCTTGTAATTACGAACATGTATGTACAGTCACATATGGATTGTAGCATAATGGCATTTGCAAGGCAACAACATGCTTCACACAAAAAGCTAAACGTGAGAATCAACTTTGTTATAACAAAGCATTCATCCCTTATGCAAGCCCCAACTTTATTGCACCAAAGCATGTATTTGCAAGTCAATGTAGCAAGCATTGGGCAAGATAGGTCAACATAATATGTACTAATTTTAGCTTTATATTTTTAAAATTTGGTGGTTACACCACCTTTCGTGATAAGACAAAATATTCATTTGAATGACGAATAAATGTGTTGGATGATGATTGCTAACAACCAGTCATTGTTCTATGTACATTAACAATGATGGTGTATACAACAACAAAATTTGGACCATCTGAAGTCGTATCTATATGACCTGGTACGACGTCTACATTTAAAGTATTCATGGTTTGTTTTCTTCTTTGCTTTCCTTCATGTTGATCTTTGACAACCACTTATTATTTTCTGCATATTAACAAATGTGCTGCATACAACAACAACATTTGCACCATTTGAAGCTTCAACTAAACCACTTCTTACAAGGTCTACATGTGAAGTATCCAACACTTGTTTTCTCCATTGCTTTGTTTCTACAATCTATTTTGGTATTAGCGGTGTCTTCTTCTCCTATTAGTTGTTGTAGCATCTTTGAAAGTTGCATGGCACTACATTCCATCGTTCCAAATTGATAGATTCGACTCAATGCAGCAAGTGGCTCCTAACTTTGTTAAAACATCAAGAAAAAACAACAATTTAAATATCCAGAGAAATCAACTGGCTGAAGAATAAGAGCAATACCAAAAGTTGAAACGTAGACATCAAGAAAAACAATATTTTAGCCATCCAATTGGGTAGTTGAGAGAAATCATTTGAATAAACAAATGTTTGTAACCTATAGAGGATAATGTGAATAATGGATGGCATAGAACAATCTTGAAATAGACTATATGACCTGTAAAAAGAAAATTTCGCTTCTGTTTGTACATGGGAGTTTCTCTTTGTATTTTGTAGCAAGTATTTTGCCACTACTTTGTAAAGTTCCTTTTTCATACCTAAAATTTGAAAGAATTGAGATATTTACGTGCCTATATTCAATTTTCCGAATATTGAACTCATGGGTAAAATAGGAAGTATTAGAGTGAATGGTATTTCAATTCACGAAATCCTATTCTTAATATGACTAGATTTTTACTCACAAAAGATTTCAAAGAAACAAATTTCTCACCATTAAGTATCTTAACGAAATACTTATTACTATCTATTTTACCCTACAGCAGTGACTATTTAGATAACATAATTAATTAAATGTTTTTTTTAATATCGCAATTCTATATTATATCACCCTATAATTATTCTCAAAAAGATTAATCTACTATCAATTATTTTTTTATAAAAAACAAAAACTAAACAACAAGTCTAATTTATTATTATTATTTTCTCAATCACAATCAAAATATATAGGTTAACTATAGCAAATGCTAGATTTTCGATTTTAAGATCCTATAATAATAACTTAGGGCACGGTATTAAGACTACCACCACCGTAGGTCCATAGCAATAAGACTAACGTGACTATTTGGGTAGCTTCTCTAAGCTGCTATAAATGTCTAGCCTATAGTGTAAGAACTACTATTTTCAGTAAGCTATAACTAGATAAGCTATAAACTACCCTTGCCTTTGCATCTGTTCTATTAGCTACTTCTGTTTTGACTGCTCGTAGTGCTGCTTTTACTTGATCAATTAAACCCATGGCTTTTATTGGGTGCCTTGTCTTCTGGAAGCAATTCTTTAAACATTAATTCTGACTAACTTTCAACTGAGGTGCTTGCATTTTCTTTCCTTCATAATATGCACACGACCCAATAATTTCTTGGAGGATACCGATAACTACAAGGCGGGTTCCGTTTCCTTTCTCTCTCCTGTTGTCATCACATTTAACATTTGTTTCGACTCTAAATGCCTTTGGATGTTATTTAACGTCTAGAAATTCCATCATTGGCCATGGAATGAAAAAACCACGCAACCATGCAATAAAGCCCTTCGAATTTTGCATCATAAAGTGAACGTCGAAGGGTTTTCAGATAGAAATGATAATAATGGTGTTAATATGTTGTTTTATGAGGAAGAGCATAGCTTTTGATCTGGTAACGCCGAAACTAGAAATGAAATGGGATTTGATTTAGAAAATGATGATGATAATAATCTACATTTTTCAATGAACAAGGGCTTTAGTAAAGAGAGTCGTTCCAAGGGAAATGATTTTGAATCCTCCGAGCCTGATACAAATGGTATTCTCATGCTAGGGACCCAACAAAATTATGCTTTCTATGTTTTCTTTGAACCATATATTCTTGAGAAGTACTTCTAGAAACTTCATGAATTTGTTAAAAAGAAACGACATTTGTAGAACGCAACAACTTTATCAAATTCGAATGGAATTGCCCATTCAAGGGAAAGATCGCCCAAATCAGGAGCCCATGAATTCCATGATTAATATTTCATCGGTTATCATTTAAAAACAGAGTCCATAATATATAAATTGGAAGTAGAATGTCATCCGTTTTGCACTCAAAATCAAAGCAAGAAAGGGAATTTAATATGTGGAATTACCTGAAAGAGCAAGACAAATTATCCTTGGCAGACCTTCCAACCGGAGGCGTATAGTTCCAGCCTGACTTGCAAAAGCTCGCTTGCAGAGTGTCGAGTCCCACGGTAAATCCACTTGCAGATGTCTTGAGCAGAAAACAACAATTTCGACGGTCAACAACATAAAATCTAAAGAGCAGAAATAAAATTGACAGGGGTTGAAGCAAAATAACAACTGCAAAGTAGAAACTCGCACAAGTCCCATAATTTTATGCCATTTAAATTTGAATTAATGGTTGTTAATACCAAGAGATCTACATGGGGTGTCTGTGACATCAACTACATCATCCAACTCAGTTCTGTACTTGCATAATTAATATCATAAATTCCATATTCGATGTCGAAAACCTTATTGTTGAGAATGATTCTATGTATAATTAATAACATTAAAATATAAATTAATTTATTTGTCCAAATAGACAGAGACGATGATACAAGTAATAAAATATTCATGCATCACAATTTTATTTATGACATTCTTATTAGCATGTGGCTAATGTGTACTTGCTAATGCTATATATGACTGCGGGCCAGTCTAGAGAAGTTCACCACTGATGTCAAGTTCCTTAGGAGTCAGGTTCCTTCGTGACTGTACAATATATGGTACAAACATAACTTAATTTATTCGTCTTGACTTATGATAAAAGTCTTTATATAATGACCCACGACTTTATAACCTTACCTTTATTCCCTATGGTCTCAACCATATTACATTCAAAACAGAGCGTATTTGAAAACAAAGCCTTTGAAAGAAAACATAGCAATTTCTTTTTATGTTGTAAACAGAGATGTTTTGGTTTGATGCGCGGGATTTTGAATAGGTTGAAGACCGGTGGTCCCACACCACAGAACAGTCAGTAGAAGACACGTGGTAAAATAGAATTGGATCACATTTTTATTTTATTTGGGCTGAGTGAACACTTGCGATGCGATTGTTTAAATCGCAATCGCAACTTTAAGTTATGCCCTCCGATTGTATTAATTGCAATTTGTTTTTTTGCCGATGCAATTGGTGCAATCACAATCACTCAATCGGAAGTTTCATTTGGTCAAGTTGAAATCCGGACCCGAAATGCTCATAGGGCGGATTTGATTTGACGTCAGCCCATTTGGGACGTGAAAATATCCATTGTGATTTGGTTAAGAACATTTGAAGTCCGGTGGAGTAATGTTTGATAAGTTTTGTTTTATGTTATGGTTCATCGTGCGACGAAAGTATTTTATTAAGGTTTCATGATGTAAACGTTTGATTGTTATTGCGCGAGGTTTTTAACCTTTGAACAATATATGTTTTAACATATACATATGTTATAACATATATGTGCTATTCGCATAGTGGGTCCCGTAGTCTTAGTGTTAGGTCCATTTTATTTAACGAATGCTTGACATCGGTCCAATCCTGCGCTATGAATGCAAGATTGCAATATCGTGTATATAGATAGACAACAACACAACGTTGAATGTATATATGATAATGCATGCAATGTGTTGATGTAGGAGATAAACGAATGCTTTATTCTGTTGTCAATATATAACGAATACATTGAAGGAAACGATGATAACGCACTACATTATAAATGCACTGAAAAGGAAGTGATATTACATTGCATTGGGAATTATAACAGTGCATTGAAGGGAAGAGTATTATAGTGCACATTGAAAGGATAATGGGAGGGATATGTTACATTGAACTGAAAATATACAAAACAATACATTGAAAACATTAAATGGCTACGTTGGATATGATAAACTGATTACATCAAAACAAAAGGGCATTGGAGGAAAGGCACATCTGTTGCATAGAGAATATGATACAATGCATTGGCAATATCCTATAAGACAAGCAATGATGAAGGTTGTGTAAAAACAATGTGATGGAGAACTATGTTGAATGTTGTTTAAGGTTATTGTTAAAATGTTGGATGATACACAAAGGCAACGATGGAGACTATGAACAAATAATGCGAGAATACTATATTAGAGATGTGGCTGATGTGTACTTTCTAATGCTATATATGACTGTGGGTCAATCTAGAGAAGTTCACGACTGATTTAAAGTAATTCCCTATGGTCTCAACCATATTACATTCAAAATAGAGCGTATTTGAAAACAGAGCCTTTGAAAGAAAACAAATCAATTTCCTTTTATATTTTAAACAGAGATGTTTTGGTTTGATGCGTGGGAGTTTGAATAGCTTGAAGACTGGTGGTCCCACACCACAGAACAGTCAGCAAAAGACACGTGGTAAAATAGAATTGGATCGCATTTTTATTTTATTTGGGCCGAGTGAACACTTGCGATGCAATTGTTTAAATCACAATCTCAACTTTAAGTTATGCCCTCCGATTGTATTAATCGCAATTTGTTTTTTTTTTCCGATGCGATTGGTGCAATCACAATTGCTCAATCAGAAGTTTCATTTGGTTGAGTTGAATTCTAGACCCGAAATGCTTATAGGGCAGATTTGATTTCCATATGGTTCATCGCGTGACGAAATTCTTTTATTAAGGTTTCATGATATAAACGTTTCATTGCTATCGCGAGGTTTTTAATCTTTGAACAATATCACTTTTTTATTTTATTTAGGCCGAGTGAAAAGCTGCGATGCGATTGTTTAAATCGCAATCGCAACTTTAAGTTATGCCCTCCGATTGTATTAATCGCAATTTGTTTTTTTGCCAATGCGATTGGTGCAATCACAATCGCTCAATTGGAAGTTTCATTTGGTCGAGTTGAATTCCAGACCCGAAATGCTTATAGGGCAGATTTGATTTCCATATGGTTGATCACGCGACGAAAGTCTTTTATTAAGGTTTCATGATATAAACGTTTCATTGTTATTGCGCGAGGTTTTTAATCTTTGAACAATATATGTTTTAACATATACATATGTTATAACATATATGCGCTATTCGCATAGTGGGTCCCGTAGTCTTAGTGTTAGGTCCATTTTATTTAATGAGTGCTTGACATCGGATCAACCCTGCGCTATGAATGCAAGACTGCAATATCGTGTATATAGATAGACAACAACACAACATTGAATGTATATATGATAATGCATGCAATGTGTTGATGTAGGAGATAAACGAATGCTTTATTTTGTTGTCAATATATGACGAATACATTGAAGGAAAGGATGATAATGCACTACATTATAAATGCATTGAAAAGGAAGTGATATTACATTGCATTGGAAATTATAACAGTGCATTGAAGAGAAGAGTATTATAGTGCGAAGTTTTAAAACACAGCAGTGTAGTTTTTCAAGAGACAAAGTATTTTTGTTTTTTAAACAGAGAACAGAGAGTGTTTGTTTCTGGCACTGTGTCTTGTAACAGTCCAGCATTTTGTAATCTCTCTTAGAGGAAGAAGCTTTATTGCAATAGATTTTTTTCAGTAAATGGAATAGAAGTTTTAAAGTGTTGAATCTCTGTCTCCTGAAGCAAAAACAGAACCTCCGTACATTCAAAACAAAGCTTTCATTTTTAAAAGAAAAATAGAGCATTTTGATTGTTGAATGCGGCAGTTTGTTTTATGTGAAGACCTGTGGTCCCCACTAGTCTTTTGAATCGCAATTGCAAAGTCTTTTGTTGTTGTTGCGATTAAGTGTCTTGTTGATATGGGAGATTGTGATGCGATCGCAATCGCAAGTCGCATATGTTACCACCGCCTTTTGTTATGCCACCATTGAAATGTTGCGATGCGATTGGCGCGATCGCGCAACCGCAATCGCAAATATTTTAATCACCCTCCGCTCAAGCCAAGGTCCATGGGAGCAGTGGTCCCACAGACCAGGCGGCAACAATGTCTTAAATTGAAAGTTTTATTATTATGGCCCGATTGTATTGTTAAGTTCTAGACCCGACCTCTTTTATAAGGCAGATTTGATTACGCGATGTTATTTTATCCACGCGATTTGATAAATCATCGCACGCACATTTGATGACGTCAGGACTCCATTTTTGTAACGCGAAATGGTTGAATGCAGTTTGGTTAATTTCCTTTTCAAGTCCGGGCTCCACGCCGAAAGGTTTGATAAGTTGTGTTTGTAAATGTTTTTAATATTTTATTGTTTTACATTGCGCGACGGAGAATTGTTATAACATATATATGTTTTAGCATACCAAGAAGCGAACCAAATCCAGCTAGTACCTCGTCTTAATAAATTGGACTGATAAGCATTTAATTGATAAGCCACAGTTGAAGAGGAAATCCATGTCCGCTGGATTTGATGGTTCTTATAATAAGCACTCATACGAAATATTAATAGAAGGTGTTTTAAACATTGTATGCCATAAAAATTAACGCAGGTTCAGAACTTCGTCATTCAATTGTACAAGCATTCAATTGTACAATCGCCTTATACAACTGTCGACAGATTTTAAACCTTGCTCCATATCCAACAGCTCCATATCCAACAGCAGCTGCCTATTCAATAAATGAAAGGGCGTGAATTGCAATGCATTTTGCAATAACAAGTTAAAAATATTAACCAATAAAAAGTTAGAAAAACAAATTAAAATAATTAAAATAAATAAAAAATAATAAATCTTATAATTGAACCATGGCAAAAATATATATTTTTTTAAAAACATATGTCTAATCAAGATGAATTAATATCACAATCAGAAAAAACCCGATGCATAATGACTTGCAGCGACATGTAGAATAACTCCTTGCAAAGCACAAAGATGTAATATTTCAATTCAATTGAAACACGGTATCACTCCTTGATCACATGTTTTTCTAATTCTAAATCAATAATACTTTCTCTTTTTTATTCGGGGAATTAAGACTTAAAAGCGCTACATTTTAGGCAAAGTCGTGCATTAGAATATCCGAAAACAACAATTTTTTTGTTTCAAAGATTTATTAAAGGTTAAAGAGTTATTAAGGACACGTGTTCTTAATTTAATTTTATTGGATTTGAAAAGGTGTTAAAGTTATTAGAAAAGTGTAGAGCAAAGATTTTAAGAAAAGGGATTTCGTAAGGATTTTTATGTTAAAGGTGATGAGATAAAGGAGCTTTAAAACAATGAGATTTTACAATAATAATAATAATAAATAATAATGTTTAAGAGATTTTTTTATTTTTTTGTTGAAAGAGTTTATTTGAGCTAAAAGTTAAAATAGCTTTATTTTTTTTTGGAAAGTGTTTTTTTTTTAAATAAGAGTTTTGTTGGAAAAAGAGTTTAGGGTCTTGAAAATGTGATTCTCTGCAATTTTTTTTGGTTTAGTAAAGTATGATAGTGTTTTGGGTTCAGAAAAATCACTTTGTGTATGTGAATCTAATGAAGATTGTGCACGCATATTGAAAATCATTTTTTTTTTTCGGGGGTGATGGAAAAAAGCCTCATGTAATAAGGGAAGCAACCATAAGACAGAAGAAAGACAACGATCATGGGTCACAAAACGAGATTGAAGTAGCAGAAAAAAAAAATCGAAAGAGCCAAAATAGTATGAAGAACTCATAGAGGTTTTGGCCACAGCCGAGGAATCTACAAGACAAGTAGATGAAGCAGAACAATTCAAGGATGCATGGACTAGGATGGATCCGGTAACAATGCCAAAGTTTACTAGTAAAAAAAATGATTTTTGGGTTGTCAAAATGCAAATTTTTCTTCAATATAAAAAACTAATTTAGTACCACTCTAATAATCCATATGATGAAGTATGTGATGCTTTAGTATTGAATTTTATAAAAAAAATACATTGGATGAGAATGTTTCATCCAAGGTAGAAAAAGTTACATCTTCCCAAGAAGCATGGAAGATCTTGGAAGCAAAATTTGGCACAAAGGATAGTGACATGCAACAACAATTGTGCCACAATATGTTGAAGAATCAATCAAGAAGTTAGTCGTAGATCTGAGAGTAAATAAGTAAGACTCTAGAATGACAATAAAGCTTGGAGAATCCTACTCAAAAGTGGATGAAGGTCATGAAGACTATAAACGTGAAACCAATTATGCAAACATGCATATGGATGAAGAAGATGCAACAAAGATTGCAGATAGAGAATCTAAATCCTCTATGTATGAAGCAAATCAAGAGCATATAAATGCTCAACATCTCCATTGTAAGGTGGGTGGTGAAGATCATGGTGAATCCCACTGTGACGAGATATATGTGGATGATGAATACAAAGTGAGATGTGAATTGGTGAATCTACCCACAACTGATGAATTTGGTGTAGTTGAAATTGTTAATGGGCACATGCATGCTCGAATATCCCATCATAGGGCGGATGAACATTATGTTAATGAGACTTGTTGTATATTTTTGAAACATAGATGGAAATATGGAAAGTGCTATGTTTCATGAAGAATTGAAGATTGAAGTTGCCATTGTAGCAACAAGTTATGAAGCAGTTGGAACTCCTCATGAAGCAATGCATGATTTAGTAGTAGTTTATGATCAAGAAGAGGATAACATGATTGAAGTGTTATTTATGAGAATATGAACTTATGGAATAATAGTGGAAGATAGTCTCACTGAAGTTGAAGAGGCAGAGAAGGAAGAGGAGAAAGCTCTCATTGCGGAGCATAATGAAAATGTTATTAACATTGTTTTTTAATATGTAGGCATTCAAAATAGCATAGGAGATAAAGTTGAAAACAAAGTTGTTGATAAGTTTGAAGCATATTGAAGCTCATTGAAGAATGGATCGAGAATCAAATTAAACAAATTGATGATAATCTTAAAGAAACAAATGGAATAAAAGAATTAAATGATGGTGAAAGAGAAAAAAGAGAGTGATTATGCTTTTACATGTAAGCATAATGATGATATTGAGTGTGCATATTATAGGAAAAAGGAGAAGTACTTGATGATGAAAGTGAAGGGAAAGACATGAAAATTTGTGGAGAAGAAGAAGAAAATGTTGAAGGAATATTTCAATTTTGGAGTTTTGAAGAAATTGAATATTACTATGAGCTAATATTATGGAAATAGTCGATTGATTAGGTGTAGGACAATGATAAATTAAATTTTGGTTATAAACTTGATCATAGTGTGAATAAATGGAAACAATCCATGAGTGAAAGAATTGTTGAAGAGGAAGTTGTAGAAGACAGACTTAGAACAAATAGAAGAGAAGTAAAAAAAAAAAACAGCAGCAACAAGTGAAGAAATATAGAGCCTACAACAAGAAAACACAACAAAAAATCAAGCAGTTTCAAGGATATAGAATTTGGAGGAAACTAAAAAGAAATTGCAAATTTGTAAAAAGTATTGAGTCATTGTAAGCCTAGCTGGGACTTAGACCAGTAGGCATGTTCAAGTTATGATTGAGTCAATTTTTTATTATAAGCCTAACATGCATAGTTGAGTCATGTTTGAGTTATGTTGAGTCATATGATCGTATTTATTGGAAAGGCCGGGGGGGAGTTGTTAGAAATAGTAAATTAATCCTGTATGCATGAAGACTTGAGTTCAAATGTGTGAGTTAAGTTAATTCTAATATTAGAAGTCAAGTGTGATTTTTCATAGAGAAATTAACTAGATTTGATTCAAGTCTAGTTAGAGTCTGCATGATTCCATATTTCGTGAGTGTGGTCCTTATATACGCATGATTGGATCATTATAATGTGTGTGAATCCTATGAGGTGAGAAGAGCCAAGATTCACAACTTGGTGAACATGTATGTGAGAAAGTTTAATGAATAGAAGTTTATTTGTTTGTGTGAATATTTGTGTTTTCCTCCTCTTCCTTTCCAACAAATTGGGTGCACGGTACCGACGATGGAGACTTAAAACCATTATCCTTGTTATATATAACCTAGAGAACTGTCTAGTATCAAAGGGTTAAGGTTGAATTTGAGATAGAGAAGGAAAAGCGAAAGTCTATAACCATTGCGCATTTTGCATTTTTTCTTCAATGATGGATGTAGAAGTGGAAATCACATACATATTCACACCCACACCCACTCCATCTCCTCATGCTACATTTTCCTCCACCTCCACCACTTTGTCTTCCAATGATAATTCTTGCTGGTATGATGTTTTTATCAATCCAATTATGGCCCCGATGTTGAGAAAACATTTGCAAGCTATATTTACTGCCAAATTTTTCTATGGGGGCTGCGCGTCTTTCTAGACAAATAAAAATTGCAAGAGGGCCCCAATTTTACTTGCCCAATAGAATCCGTTATTCGAACAACCTCAATCCACGTGGCCATATTTTCCCCAAGATATAGAAAATTAAAATGGTGTGTGTAGGTGCTCCTCCATGATGCAGGAGCATCCTGCTTAATTTTCATTTTGTATTTGGGTGATTTAGGGGGTGATGTTTTTTTTTTTAATTATTTTATAAATTATGCACATTTTAAATAAATTAAGAGAAAAAAATCTAAGTGTGAGATTTATTGTAAATATCCTCTTAATTAATTGAGAATATGAGTGGAGTTGGGTTGGATAGATATTTTAGGGATTAAAATCTCCTTAAATGGAACTTAGTTGAGTCAAAGAAGGGATAAATATATTTTAGGATTTGGTTGAGATATTTGTAGAGGAAATCATGGATTCAAATTAATCCATAATTATGTATAAATATGAATCTTTGTGTGAGGATGTAGAGAGGCACAGAGAATGGAATAGGATAGAGAAAAAATGTAGAGAAGGATAGTGTGCCGTGTGAAGAATGGTGAGGGAAAAGAAGGCAACAAATGTATATTCGGCCAAAGAAGGGTTTGAATTTGTAATTTCTTGTTGTATTTGATGCAAGTATTTTGTTTATTGTTTGACTCTCTCTTCATATATATTGATAGTTGATTCTAAATGGTTTTAATGAAGATTTTAATAAGGATTTTGTAAATAAAGAGAATACACACTCTATTGCGGGCAAGTTTATGATATTATTGTAGATTCTCTACATCATTTGGTATCAGAGCCGAAGATCCATGCCTAGTGAGGTGCGATCGAAAGTCTTGGAGTGTTGGTTTATGCTGAGCAAAGGCGACTATGAATTGGTTTTGTTCACGGTCGTGAACATTGATGAATAGGTTTTGTTGTGGTGCTATATTGGAGTTTTGTGTGCGCAAAGAATAAAGGAAAAAGTGTGTGGTTGGTTTTACTGTTGGTTATGGTAGGTTGTGGATCCCTACTACCATTGGAGGTGATATAATGTGTGTTGATATATTTGCATCATTTGATTGTGGTGTGTGATGGGAGGCAACTCTGTTTGGTGAAAAATTAGTGACTTATGATATTATCATAAGAATGGAGTATGAAAGAGAATTGGTGGAGTAAAGTTTTTACATCATGAAAATGTATTAAGGGTGGATGTTAATTGGTATATTGTATAAGTTGAATTAGAGTCAAAATATCCACTATTGTAATTATTGGGTCAAGCTTTGAAGTCAAATAAGATGTTAAGGTCAAATGAAAAAATTTGGATAGCTTGAGTCAAGTTAAACCATTGAGTTATTGTACAAAAGGGTGCATTTTTCATCCAAGATGAAGAGTTGATGTCAATTCTGGATTCAAAGAGTCGTAAATCAAGTCAAAGGTTTGAATGTAATTGGGTGCATGATCGGCGGAGCCCAACACCCAAAGAGTTTGGTCATTGTAACACAAGAATTACTACAGTTGTTGTTTGCAGCAAAGAGGAGCAAGAGAGTTTCCCAGAAATGATTCCAAGATAGAGAACCGCAAGAGGTCAAGCGCAGGAAGAGAGATTGCATTGTTGGATGGAAAGTATGAAGGCTTGCTGAAAAGGGGATTGAATGAAATCCATAAGTGAACAGATGAAGTTCGCAAAGGAGGAGAAGATGACTTTTGATAGTCATTTCAGAGGATCTGAGAAAGACCATAGCAGAAGAAAGAAGAAGGCAAATGGCATATGGAAGCAGTTGACTGATGAAGAGTATGAGAGGGAGAAAGCTGAGATAGCAGTTCACCTTGAGTTATTGATGGAATTTTTGCAGAGAAATAAGAAAGACTAGAGACATGGTTGGACCACGAGGAAGAAAGTGAAATGGCAGAGGCTACACCCAAAGAGGGATCAGCAGGTAAACATATAGTTAACAGAAGAGCTGAGGAAGCTCGAGCAGATGATGAGTGTGCAATTGAGATGTGAATAACTCAGAGAGGTTGAGTTGGAAATGGAAGTTTCCATTTTTTTCCCAGAACAGGGTGAAATTCTGGGTGAAGAGATTAATGAGAAAGATCTCATGGACTATTGGAATAGTTCAGAAGAATTTGAAGATATCTTGACAAGGGAAGAATATGAGGCTATGAAGCCTTGTATTTTTAAATCTCATAGTTTGTGTATGTTTTCAATATTTGTAGAAGATGGTGGAATGTCTGGTGAAACTGTCACAAAGATGAATGAAGCCCTTGAGGTGAGTACGATGGAGAATGCCTTTTAGAGGAGGAAGGTACTGATTTGTTGTAGCAAAAAGAATTCATAGATGAATTCTTTTTTGGTGTAAGACAACCAGTTGAAGCTGTTATGGAGTAGAGACATAATGAAAATGCCATAGTGACATTCCAAGGAGGTAAAAAAATGAATTTGTTTAATGAAATTGATGAAATAATTTTGCAATGTGATGATACAGAAACCAGGATACCTCAGGAGGATTTCCAGAAGAAGAATGAAACTGGGAATGAAGGTTTTGATGAAATGCTGGAAAGATTTCACATGAAAATAGATTTCTTGGAAACATGGCTCAAGGAACCTGAAGGAGAAGTGAAGCTTGCAGAACCTGATAAAGAAGAGATTGTAGTTAATGAAATGTCTCCAAATTTTATAAATTTAAGTGAATGTTTTAACTCTTTAGATAATAATGTGGTTGTAGGTACAAGAGGCAACATTAATAAATATGATATTGAAATCAGAGCAATTGAGCAGAAATTATATGAAGATGAGATGAAATATCAGGAGGAGCAAGAAAGTTATGTCCTTAGAGACATAAAGGAAACAACAATATTAATCTAGCAGGATGAAAACAGCCAGCAATTCAAAAGAGGATTTATTGAAATCCAGAAAGTCTATGACGGGAGATTGGTGCTTGAAGCATCAATGGAGATCGAAAGGTCTTGTATTTTTAAAGCTAATAGTTTTTTTATGAATGCAGGTACAACATCGAATGAGAAATTTTCTACTATAGGGGAATAAATGACTATAGTTGTGATCAAGGAGAAGTTCTTGATTATTCTTCATTTCAGAAAGTTGAGTATTCAGTGAATTTGGAGATGGAAGCATCAAACAAAGAGGAATTACTTTGAGGAATTGGCAAAAGAAATTGTTGGAGAGGCCGATGGAATGTGGTTGACAAAATGAGTGATATTGTGATGCTGATGTAAAACCAGTTCGAGATTCTTTCAAAGTTTGGAGACCAGAAGAATGGATATCAGTGATTCTACACAAGTCTGTAATTTTCGAAATAAAGATGATGTGGTATGGAAAAGTGAGAGTTACATTCAATAGTATTCTGAAAATACTATTATGGAAATTCTATGCAAAATTACAAAATAGAGTTGATACTTTAAAATACTAGCGGCAAAACAGAGTTTGGAATCCTGGAGGGAGCAAGTCATTGAGACTTGTGGCTATCACATTATTACAGAAAAGTGACAGACCTCATAGATAGGAGTCTATGGAAACTTCTCTATATGGGGAGTATGATGCAGGAGCATCCTACTTAATTTTCATTTTGTATTTGGGTGATTTCGGGGGTGATGTTTTTTATTTTATTTTATAAATTATGAACATTTTAAATAAATTAAGAGAAAAAAATCTAAGTGTGAGATTTATTGTAAATATCCTCTTAATTAATTGAGAATATGAGTGGAGTTGGGTTGGATAGATATTTTAGGGAATAAGAACTCCTTAAATGGAACTTAGTTGAGTCAAAGAAGGGATAAAGATATTTTAGGATTTGGTTGAAATATTTGTGGAGGAAATCATGGATTCAAATTAATCCATAATTATGTATAAATATGAAGCTTTGTGTGAGGATGTAGAGAGGCACAAAGAATGGAATAGGATAGAGAAAAAATGTAGAGAAGGATAGTGTGCAATATGAAGAATGGTGAGGGCCAAGAAGGAAACAAATGTATATTCGGCCAAAGAAGGGTTTGAATTTGTAATTTCTTGTTGTATTTGATGCAAGTATTTTGTTTATTGTTTGACTCTCTCTTCATATATATTGATAGTTGATTCTAAATGGTTTTAATGAAGATTTTAATAAGGATTTTGTAAATAAAGAGAATACACACTCTATTGTGGGAAAGTTTATGATATTATTGCAGATTCTTTGCATCACTCCAAATGTTCGAGTTAGGGGCGTTGATTATTCTATTACTTTTTCATGTCAATCCTGCTAATATTTGGCGCACACATGGCCAAAGGTGGAGTTTAATGTCAGTACTTGTGGATATTGGAAGACAAGAAAACATGTGATGCTCAAAATAAGGAGAAGTAGTGACATGACTCTGCAACTATTCAAAAGTGGAGAGAGGATATTTCTCATGCTGTTGAAATAAGTGAATTCAAGTTAGATTCAAATTACAAAGAAATTATCCTTCCCTCTCCATATCTATTTTAGTGTTAAATAGATAGATAGACATTGCTCACTAGTTTTATTTGTTTTATTAGTGACAAACGGGAGGTGCTCGATAGATTCATTGAACATGTTGGTGAGCCTTGGTATGGCACCAAGAGTGCTGCAACTCCCAGGGGCTACCCTACTTTAATTTATCAACCCGGGGTTTGTACAAACTTGGAGGTGACAGTGCTATATACACAAAAGATGCATGCTACTCATGTCATCCTCTTCTGCTCTACGAAAGGGTGCTACTTCAAGGGTTTCTCGATGAATTTTGTCACACTTAATTGAAATTAAAATAAATTACAGAAAGGAAATGATAGAAAGGAAACTAAATTAAATTTCTAAAAAGAAATGACAGGAAAGGAAACTAATTTAACTTGCTGAAAAGAAATGGCAGAAAAGAAATTAATTTAAATTGCAGAAAGGACATGACGAAAAGGAAACTAATTTAACTTGCTGAAAAGGAATGGCGGAAAAAAACTAAATAAAATCATTTGACAGGGACAATTAGCTAAACACACCCTGCGTTGGTGTCTGAGTGTGAATAAACTATTCAACCCATTTTCCATTAATTTATCAATCCGGTTGTGTACATTATTTCAAGGTAACGTGCAAGGTATATGCAGGGGCAATGGCACAATCCGATATTGATCACAGATTCAACAATTAAAATAACCAAAAATATCATGACAGTGATTAAAAATAAATTGCAGAATTATAAAAGTGTTCATAGAAATTGAAGAACCATACCATAATAGCAATTAAAATACTCAAACATAAATGCAAAAGAAACAAATAGAAATAACGCAACACCTGATCAGAATAGTGGGCCCAACTCTCTGACCAGGGATGCGATAAACTCAAAGCTTAAAGATAGAACAAAAAAATGGCTTGCATTCAGTTGATTAACAACCTTCTGTTACAAACTTGTTCTCCTATTCTCTAACCCCATTCACATCCCTGAGACCCTTCTTATATAATTTTTCAGAAAACTTTCTTCCCAATCTGACAACTGATATCTACAAATATACAATTGTTACAACAGCAAACCTAGTTGCCGAGAGAAAACCAAGAAAGGTATGAAATAGATCTAGAGTTAGGTTGGAATATATTATGTTGTTATAGCATATCAAAATAGAGTTGCGAAATCATATTTGCTTCTATGACTGTAGATGCGACCCTTTGGTTGCAAAATCTGCGACATTAAAAAAATTGTTGAGTTAGCATAGCGGAAAAAACACAGACGCACAGCAGAAAATAGAGACAACAGATTTAACATGGTTCACCCAACCAATCTGGGCTACCTCCACCAAACAGAGGCATCGACAATCTCATTCATCAATAGAAGAATACAACAACAAAATTACTCATCTGCACTTCTTTTCCACTCACCTCACATCCCTCATGCTCAGAAACCTCTATGGGCTTACAATTTATAGCTGGGAGTAGAAACTGAATCATAAATTCAATCACAACAAAATAGGATGTAATAACTCCACATCAGGATTAGATGCAGTCAATTTAGCAACAAATCCTATTGTTGTCATATTCATGAGATTTTCTCCAAATTTAATATAAGAAATCTCAACAATCTCCACCTTGACAACAATTATCCTGATACCCTGTTCCATTATTATTTTTATCTTTTCTGCAAGCCAAGAGAAGCCAGACACCATCGTAGCTTCTCTAATAAAACTGGTTTCGTGAACATGTCTGCATAGTTTTCCTTTGTATGCACTTTTTCAAGAGAGGCTCCTCGTTCAGTGAAAACCTGTCTTACAAAATGGTACTTGATAGGTATATGCTTTCATTTACTATGATAGGCCGGATTTTTAGCCAAGTGAATTGCACTTTGACTATCACAAAATAACTTGATGTTGTCCTGCAACCTACCAAACTCACCAAACAAATCTTTCAACCAAACCGCTTCTTTGCAAGCATGTGAAGCAGCTATGTATTCTGCTTCTGTAGTGGATAAATCAACAATGTTTTGTAGCTTTGAAATCCAGCTTATAGCTCCACTTGCAAAAGTAAAGACCTATCCTGAAGTTGACCTTCTCTTATCCAAATCACCTGCAAAATCGGAATCAACATATCCGCAAAAAAATTCACTACTTCTATCATAAGTGATACAATAATCACTTGTGCCTCTCAGATACCGAAGCACCCATTTCACTGCTGACCAGTGTTCTTTTCCTGGATTTTCCATATACCTTCTGACAACTCCAACTGCATGTGAAATATCTGGTCGTGTACAAACCATCACATACATCAAACAACCTACTACATTGGCATATGGAATTCGAGACATATATTCCTTTTCTTCATTTGTGTTAGGACATAAACTTGAAGAAAGCTTAAAATGGGAAGCTAAAGGGACTGAAAAAGGCTTGACATTGTTCATACCAAACCTTAAGAGTATTTTCTCAATATAATTATGTTGTGATAACCACATTTTACCATTGCTCCTATCTCTGAAAATCTCCATGCCCAAAATCTCTCTTGCTGCTCCTAGATCTTTCATATCAAACGTCCTAGCCATCTGAGCCTTTAACCTGTTGATCTCTGTTATGCTTTTTCTTGCTAAAAGCATATTGTCAACATATAATACTAAGATAATGAACATGCCATTACTCAATTTCTTAAAGTAAACACAATGATCATATTCAATTCTTATATAATTTTGACTCATCATGAAAGAGTCAAATTTCTTGTACCATTGTCGAGGCGACTGCTTCAGACCATACAATGATTTCTTGAGCCTGCAGACAAATTTCTTGTTGCAATTTTGAACAAACCCTTCTGGTTGTTCCATGTAAATCTCCTCATCTAAATCTCCATGTAAAAATGCAGTTTTAACATCTAGTTGCTATAATTCTAAATCAAGTAAAGCAACTAATGCTGAAACAATTTTTACAACTGGTGAAAATATCTCATGAAAGTCAATTCCTGCTTTCTGAGAAAAACCTTTCGCAACTAGCCTCGCTTTTTACTTGTCTTCTTTATCATCAACACCCCTTTTCAATTTGTAAACCCATTTACATCCCACAGTTTTTCTGTCTTTAGGAAGTTCCACCAGATCCCATGTGACATTCTTGTCTAATGCCTTCATCTCATCCTTCATAGCTTCTTTCCACTTATAACTGTTAGAACCTTCTACAGCTTCCTAATAGCACAAAGGTTCATCATCATTAGCAGTTAAAGCAACTGAAGTAACATAATCATCATACCTTTTAGGAGGATGCTTGATTCTCGTGGACCTCCATAAAGATGTTTCTGGTACTTCCACAATTTGCTGATTATTATATGTAGGAACTTCTTCATGATCTGCATCTGAAACATGTTCATGATCTGCATCTGAAACTTGTTCATGATCTGCATATGAAACTTGTTCATCTTTATTATCATCTGAATTTGAACTGGTTTCAAACTGAATATGTTGAATCTTAGGTACATTATCCTATTTAAATTTATCATCTACATCTGGATTATCGAGTGAAGATTCATTGAATTTAACATTTATGTTAATGATGATCTTGTGAGTAGTAGGATCCCACAACCTGTATCCCTTAGTCCCATCACCATATCCAACAAAGATATATCTTTTTGATTTAGGATCTAATTTAGAACGCTGATGTTTCAGAATTAGAGCATATGCATCAAAACTAAAAACTTTCAGTTTAGAATAATCACAAGGATGACCTTTCCACACCTCTTGAGGAATTTTGCATCCTATTGCAATTAATGGTGATCGTTTTATCAAATAAAAAGCCGTAGATACTGCTTCTGTCCATAGTTCCTTCTGCAAATTGGCGTTACTAAGCATACTTCTTGCTCTCTCTACAAGAGTCTTGTTCATGCGTTCAACAACTCCATTTTGCTGAGGAGTATATGTTGGGGTTCACATGTTTTGGCCAGATTGGCAAGACCAAAAGATGAGACAACATCAGAACCACTTTTAGACCTTAGGATCTAGCCCTCCTAGGTCCAGAGAGGGATCTCTCTATGTTTGTCAAAGGTATATGTCTTTAAGGCTCAAGATTCAGATTTTAGGCTAGTTATAGGCTCAAGGTTGTTTGTTTAATGGTTTATGTTTGGTTGTTGGGAATCGGGAAAGAAGGGTCCAATATAAGACAAGGATGAGCAAAGAGGAAATTTAAGCAAAGGTAGATAACTCAGAGAACATCAAGGCCATTGGGCAATGGAGTCAAGAAAGGATTTACTTGTGTTAAATGTGCAAGCTTTCAGTTGGGCTAGTCGTCTAGAGCATTTGGATCTTAATGGATGATTGGTGAAGTGGAACATTAAGGGCTGAAAATGAAAGGAGGAGAACCATCCGATTCAGTCTATAGATCAGGTCAAAGGTCATTTAACTCCAGAACTTCTTGGACAAAATCAGAGGCAAAACAAGGGATCTTAGAAAGGCCTAATTGAGATGGAAAGATCCTAGTGAGGCAGAGACATGGTTCTAGACCTCCCAGTGTTCTCAACTCGTCCAACTAGATCCTAAGAAGAACATCTAAACATAGATTTCATTAATTCATACATCAAAGAGCAGGCAATAACATCCACTACACTGGTTAAATCAATTGAAATCAATATTCAGATACACATATAATCAGAAAACATAAAAGGCTGGGAGAGCAGCAACATAAGGTACCTATCAAGGGTAAATATTATGCCAAACTTCTGATGCGAGCCAGTAGAAACGTAATGAAATGAGAGCAAGTCAATCACAAATACAGAGGAAGGAAAACATCACCAGCTGCTTTAGATCAGGATCCAAAGAAATGTGCTTGTCATATTAAAAACAAAACCAATCAGGTACAACACTGCCCACAGCTTGAACATTCAGTCTGAATACATCTAATCTCAGCCTATCTTACAATATTACACAGAGCACTTGTCTCAAGAGGAGAATACTTTCATTTCTATGATATCTCATCAACAACCATTACAATAATTTCCTTCTGCGTTTTATAGCAGAAGAGACGCAGAAGATCGATTGAGGTGGTAGGTGAACACTAAATGTTACATTAAACACAGACAAGAATAGAGGGCTGAAACCCATCCTGTTTTAAATCTCTGCATTTATCTCTGGTATGGCTTAGGTGTTATGACTGCAGTACTGCGTGGTACTATTAGTACAATAACAAAAATAAAATAAGAAACAGTGAGTTCTGCCCTACTTGAGTCACCAATGCTTTTGATTACGTAGGACTACTGTCAGGTAAGAAACTTCAGGAACATGATGAATAATAAAAACTGTATGGGCACCTTGTCCTCTGGTGGAGGAAAAAATTATGCTGCTGTAGAAACCCTGGTGGTACGATCTCTCGTGCATTAAACTTCTGATTGACCTTCGGGGTTTTGAACCTGGTACTTTGCCTCTGAAACTGCTGCATTATGGATCCCAATCCTCAATCCTGAGCTCTGAAAAATATAATCATAAGCTGGTCTCTCTGCTGCTCCATAAATGTTTCGATTCTGCAGGATCTGAGCTTTAATGGCGCCGGATAGGGTTGCGGACTTTCAAAACCTGTCCTTTGATGAAATTTATACCTCCGCCACCTTTCTTGACATTTCACTGGCATACCAGCTCCCATACCAGCTCTCTGTCTGCGCAGCACGCCATTGAAGTGGTACATATGCATCATGGCGGTTTTCTGCCTCTGATAACCCTGCAAGAACATGAAACCTGCGAAGAAAATCTTGGACGGGGGCAATGGATGCAGTGTGAATGGAGGAAATGGTCGTGCAATCGGTGACATGGTGGAAAAATGCAGAGGAACAATGGAAATTTGCTCTGGCGGAGGTGGCGGTTTGCGGAGCGGAAAACGAATGAAAAACATGAAAAAACATGAAAATGGACCAATTATACGTAATGAAATGGGAGTATGTACGACAGATGCACGTGGAGATGATGTGGCGAGACCGGGGGCAGTGGAAAAGTCAGCGGTGGGTGAACAAATATGGAACGTCGATCGTGGCGGAGATCAACGACAGAGGACAACGGACGGCGGGCCAGGGCATGGACTATCGCGCGTGCAACTTCATTAACCATCGTGCATCTTCGAAGAGTGATAGCCGTCGGATGGGCTGCTCCAGATCAGACGGTCTTCAGGAATTTCGCTGGGCATCCGTGGTCCAGAGGTAACATGCGGGGGATGACGTTAACGGGCAGGAAAAGTGGTTTTGGAATCGTACAGGAGGACGCATGTCGCGCGATGTATGGAATCGCTGGCCAACCAGGGAAAACCACCTTCTGCCCAAAGGTGGTGTGAAATAAACAACGTGGGTTATGAAAAAAACGCATGGATGGGGGGGTCCACAAAAATAGCGTGCTCCACACCGTCCGATTTGTGGAGGAGATCAACGATGGAGAATGCGCCCGAAACGATTTGACTGCGGATAGCTGATCTGTGGATATGAATGAATGGCGGGGATGAACTGTGGGGGACAAATGGGTTAATAAACTTTATAATAAATTTTTATGATAAATTCATATGGTTTATGGGGGAAAATACGGAAGGCTGGTGGGGCGGCGATCACCGTCCAATCCGTTAGGATCGACGGCTGTAATCGTGCCCGATGGAACTAAGGGGCAAGCACCTTTGAGGTTAGCGCTTGGGTCACGACATTGGTTCGCATGGTAGAAAGGGGTGCGAGGGCTTAGAAGAAAAGGGGCTTAGGCCTATTATAAGGTCCAAAGTGGGTTTTTAACCCATTTTGATGAATTTTGAGGCCTCCAAAGGGTAACGATAGGAAGATGGAGGGGGAATTTGGGAAAACAAAGGGTGTAGGAATTTTTAGAGGGGATAAAAAGGGGGAAAAAGAGGGACTTTGTCAAAAGGGAAAAGAGGGGCAAAAGGGGCATTTTGCAGGGGTACAAGGGTAAATGCAGGCCTTAGGGAAAAGGAACCAGCAGATGGGACTTGTATAAGGCAAAGCACATAGAGACCTCAAGGATGATGTGTCTTCAGGGGAGATGCATTCCTTGAAGGTCTCCAAGATAACATAGCCCCCAGCTTGCTTGTCAAGAATGATGCAGGAGCATCTAGACCTAGCCAGCAATGTGATGGAATGGTCACATGTCGTGGCAAATACAAGTTTGGAGGAAAACTTGGGTGTTAATTTTGTATTAATTTCAATTAAATGTAAGTAGTTAAGAGTGGCCTAATTCAAAACAGAATTTGGGAATAAATGGCAAGTGATCCTCCCTGCGTGGAGATCAAGCCAAGTAGTATAATTTGTTTAGATTAGGATAAGGTGTGAATTAATTTATTCCTCCAAGTGTGGAGGAGATGGTTAATCTAGATATATGTAATCTCTTTTGGGAGGCGAGAAAGAGGTGTGTGAATGTGCATGGTTTGGAATTAGAGTGAGATTTAGTGTGGAGTGTAAGCTCAAAGCTATGAGTGGATTGTGGTTTGTGTGTTTACAGAGACAAATTCTCTGTTAATGGAGCCGAGTCCGAAACTCTGTTTGTTTTGTCTATTTTTATGAATAAGATTTGTATTGAGTGTGTATCGATTTTGGATAAACTGTGAACTTAAACTTCAGTCTTTTATTTGTAAATTCTTGAAATGGTGGCGGCCTGTGTGTGGTATTATGTTAAATTGTAAGAATTTCGTGATTAAGTCAAATCTGGCGTTGGTTAAATCCGTGAGTGTAAAAGCTGTTAACACAGAGAATTGATGTAAATTGCCAGTTGGAACCATTAAGCGGACTTAAATTAAACTACATCTCCGTTTTGTAATAAATTGGGTTCGAATATATCGCAAGGATTATTGGAAGCGGAGTTGAATTATAGCGATCTCCAATTGTGATTGAATCGCATCGGAGCTGCATAGAAATTTACAGTTTTGGTCTCCAACTATTCCGACTTCTGAACGCCGATTGGTATCGGATCGGATCAGCAATATTTAATCTCCGATCGCCGATTGGATTGGATCGAAGCACATTGAAATTGCGATTCCGAATTCCGATTGAATCGGATCGGGAATATGGTGAATGCCAAACCTTGTGGCATATGTTAAAACGCTGATTCACGAATTTTTTTAAGATGTTGATCAAACAGATCTGAGCGCGCAAATATACACAGATATATGTTTATAAAGTCGTTTAATGTCCACTTTTGAATTGATTAAAGAGTAAATCGGGATCGGAAAGATCAAAGGGTATTTTTTTAAAATTCGGTTCAAAGAGTTTCTGTTTCGATATATAAAGAAAAGGTTGTTGTCGGTTTGGAAAAGATCCATTGTGGGTTTCCATTAAAATCCAGTGCTGTTGCTGTGTCAATTCCTGAGGGTGATCGAAGTGTATGTAAGTAGCCTGATTTAGAGTGTTATATGGCGTTTACTGATGATGAATTTGCAGTGATGTTCATAGAGGTATAATAATTATATAATTTGGAAATTTCTTAATTGGACGAAACCATTTCTGGTTGTGATATTCAATGGGAAATGCGGGCAGTCAAAGCTTATTATAAAGCTTGAGTCCGAATGTTTATTGAATAATCATATAGTGAAAGTATTATTGGGTTTCTAATGCCATTTGAAGGTGGGTTTAAATGTATGGAGAATGATTATGGGGTTTATGGGTTTGAACCATATATTAAGAAGGAGCTTTTGAAATGATGGGTATGCAATTGCCGGACTTGAGATTTTATTTGGACCGTTTTTTTTATAGATGCATTCTAACTGCATGAGTGTTTTAATGAAGATTCTGGGTTTGCAGGGTCTCCCTGCGTCATTTGGTATCAGAGCTTGGCTCTGTTGAATTGAAGACTGCAGCAATATAAATCAAAGAAGCTGTGAGAGAGGAACCAGATGTGTTCTTAAAGGCAGAATAAGGAAAGTCTTTAGAAGTGGCAGTGAACCTGAAGAATCTAACAAAAGATTGGAGATAGGACAATTGAAGTGTTCTCGAAAGAGAGAGTGAGAGATTGCAGAAGCCTAGAGGGAGCAAAGGTGTTTCTCAAAGAGAAGGTTCCAGATAGGGAATCGTGCTTACCAAAAGACCGAGTGAGGAGAGCTTGGTGAGGTAAGATTGCAGTAAAGAGGACTTACTGTTGTAGAAGCTTGTTGTAGAGGAGTGAGGAGCTCGTGGAAAGAGAGGAGAAGAAAATGACTATAGATAGTCATAGCAGAAGTTCACAAGGAAGCCACAGCAGGAAGGAAGATGCCAAAGCAAATGGCATGAGGATGAGTCAAGAAGAGTTTGACCGAGAGAAAGCTGAGATAGATTTCCAGATTGGAATATTGATGAAGATGTTGTAGAGAAATGTTAAATACCAGAAGAATGGGTGGACCATGAGGAAAAGAGAAAAGTGGCCAAGGCTACAGGAAAGGAGAAATCAGCAAGTGAAGTTAGAGATAGTAGAAGAATTGAGAAAAATTGAGCAGATATTGAGTGCTCAAGAGGAATCAGAGGAACTCAGAGAAGCAGAGGTAGAATTGGAAGTTTCCATTTGTAGACCAGAACAAGGTGAGATGTTAGGGGAAGAGGATAATGAGAGGTCAGCTGAAGATCTCATGGACTATTGGCAGAGTTCAGAACAATTCGAAGATATGTTGACAAAGGAAGCAGATGAGACAATGAAGCCTTGTGATTTTGATAGTTTGTGTATGTTTGCAGGATATGCAGAGGATGATGGACAGTCGGATGAAATTGTCACAAACAGGAATGAAGCTCTTGAGGTGAAGTATGATGGTGAATCCCTTTTAGAGGAAGAAGGCGTTGATCTATTGCAACAAAAGAAGTTCATAAATGAAATCCTGTTTGGTGTGAAACAGTCAGATGAGGTTGATATAGGCCAGAAGTCTAATGACAATTCCATAGTGGGACTACAAAAAGGTAAACCAATGAATTTGTTTAATGGAATTGATGAAAGATGCTTGCAATATGATAATGTGGAAAACAGGTAAACTCAAGAGAATTTCCAGGAAAAGAATGAAGCTGAAAATGTAAATTGTGATGAACTGTTGGAGAGATTTCACAAGGAGATAGAATTCTTGGAGAGATTACTCGAGGAACCTAAAGGAGAAACGAAGCTTACAGAACCTGATGGAGGAAAAGGTGTGGAAGACAACATTAATAAATATGATGCTGAAATCAGAGAAATTGAACAACGATTATTTGAAAGTGAGATGAAAGATCAGAAGCAGCAAGGAAGTTATGTCCTCAAAGGCATAAAAGAGACAGAAATATTAACTCAACAAAATGAATATGGAAGTAACCAGAAATTTGGAAGGAATGATCAGCTACATGAGAATGAATTTGAGGAAGGCATTAAATTGCAGAAGTATAGAAGCTGGTAGTAGAATGAAGAACCAGAAATTGGTCCAACAGTACAAAGAAAGACAAGAGAAGACCGAAGATACAGATGGAAACTGAAGAAAAGGGTGAAGTGGAAGCTATTGCAACAGAGGTTGAATGGAAAGCTGATGAAATAGTTCAAGGAACTTGAACAAATTCATATTGATTTGTTAAAGAAGGAAAGAATCAGAGAAATGGAGTCACAGCAGGAAGGATCCGCTGAAATCCAAAAGATCTATGATGGAGAATTGGTGCTTGAAGCATCAAAAGAAAATGGAAGGTATTGTATTTTGAAAACTACAGGTTGTTGTGTGTTTGCAGGTCATATCGATTTGAGGAAAGACAAACAGTTATTGAAGACTGTTGTATTAACAGATGAAGAGATGACTATTCATAGTCATATGCAGAATGAGGAGGGAAGTTACAACCAAGCGCAGGAAGATGTCCAATCAGATGACATTCGAAGAATAGGTCAAAAGAAGGATGGAAAAAGAATTAGTGAAATCAAAGGATACACTGAGCTATTGAAGATTGAGCAGTCATTGAGGATCATTGACCTTGAAGAAAGCCAGAGTAAAGAAATATTAAAGATAGATATTGCAGATTGTGCAGAAATTTTGAGAGAACTTCTAGATGAGATGGCAGATTTGTGGTATAAGTCGAATCTTTTGATGAGGAAGCTAGGTAAAGCATTTGTGTTTATTGAGCTGATTAATTTTGATGAAGATTTACATGCAGGAAAAGGGCAGTGTGAAGTCAATCTGAACCAAGAAGAACAGATCGGATTAATGGAAGGTATGCTGGAATTTGAAGCAAGGAATGATGAAGTCATGAATGAGAAACGAGAAGAAGAACCTGAGAAAAGGCATTTGTACATTTCAAAAATGTATATGGAAGATTATTGGCACAAATATTATGATGTTCTAATTCAAGAACACAATCAGTTGCAAGAGAATAGTATTCAGCACATAAGAAGTAAAATGGACAAAGAATTGGATGAGTTGTGGAAACTCATACTACAGCATTCCAGTAAAACAAATACAGGACAAAAGAAGAAAGAAAGATTGGCTGGAAGAAATGGTACAGGTGAAGGGAATGGAAAATTGCAAATTAGAGTGAGCAAAGCAACAGCGAAATATGTGAAAAGGACAGCAGCAGATAGTGAGGCATTACAGCATAAAGGATGGAGACTTGAAGGACAAACAACAACAACAGTAACCAAGGAAAAATTATCAAACCAAGTATGGGATCCAGGAGGACACATAATAGAATTGCATGATCAAGAGATCATGGTTAATTTAAACTTTGGGAGTCTGATGCAGGAGCATCTAGACCTAGCCAGCAATGTGATGGAATGGTCACATGTCGTGGCAAATACAAGTTTGGAGGAAAACTTGGGTGCTAATTTTGTATTAATTTCAATTAAATGTAAGTAGTTAAGAGTGGCCTAATTCAAAACAGAAATTGGGAATAAATGGAAAGTGATCCTCCCTGCGTGGAGATCAAGCCAAGTAGTATAATTTGTTTAGATTATGATAAGGTGTGAATTAATTTATTCCTCCAAGTGTGGAGGAGATGGTTAATCTAGATATATGTAATCTCTTTTGGGAGGCGAGAAAGAGGTGTGTGAATGTGCATGGTTTGGAATTAGAGTGAGATTTAGTGTGGAGCGTAAGCTCAAAGCTATGAGTGGATTGTGGTTTGTGTGTTGACAGAGACAAATTCTCTGTTAATGGAGCCGAGTCCGAAACTCTGTTTGTTTTGTCTATTTTTATGAATAAGATTTGTATTGAGTGTGTATTGATTTCGGATAAACTGTGAACTTAAACTTCAGTCTTTTATTTGTAAATTCTTGAAATGGTGGCGGCCTGTCTGTGTTCTTATGTTAAATTGTAAGAATTTCGTGATTAAGTCAAATCTGGCGTTGGTTAAATTCGTGAGTGTAAAGCTGTTAACACAGAGAATTGATGTAAATTTCCAGTTGGAACCATTAAGCGGAATTAAATTAAACTACATCTCCGTTTTGTAATAAATTGGGTCCGAAGATATCGCAAGGATTATTGGAAGCGAAGTTGAATTATAGCGATCTCCAATTGCGATTGAATCACATCGGAGCTGCATAGCAATTTACAGTTTTGGTCTCCAACTATTCCGACTTCCAAACGCCGATTGGTATCGGATCGGATCAGCAATCTTTAATCTCCAATCGCCGATTGGATTGGATCGAAGCACATTGCAGTTGCGATTCCGAATTCTGATTTAATCGGATCGGGAATATGGTGAATGCCAAACCTTGTGGCATATGTTAAAACGTCGATTCACGAATTGCTTTAAGATGTTGATCAAACAGATCTGGGCGCGCAAATATACACAGATATCTGTTTATAAAGTCGTTTAATGTCCACTTTTGAATTGATTAAAGAGTAAATCGGGATCGGAAAGATCAAAGGGTATTTTTTTTAAATTCGGTTCAAAGAGTTTCTGTTTCGATATATAAAGAAAAGGTTGTTGTCGGTTTGGAAAAGATCTATTGTGGGTTTCCATTAAAATCCAGTGCTGTTGCTGTGTCAATTCCTGAGGGTGATCGAAGTGTATGTAAGTAGCCTGATTTAGAGTGTTATCTGGTGTTTACTGATGATGAATTTGCAGTGATGTTCATAGAGGTATAATAATTATATAAGCTGGAAATTTCTTAATTGGGCGAAACCATTTCTGGTTGTGATATTCAATGGGAAATGCGGGCAGTCAAAGCTTATTATAAAGCTTGAGTCCGAATGTTTATTGAATAATCATATAGTGAGAGTATTATTGGGTTTCTAATGCCATTTGAAGGTGGGTTTAAATGTATGGAGAATGATTATGGGGTTTATGGGTTTGAACCATATATTAAGAAGGAGCTTTTGAAATGATGGGTATGCAATTGCCGGACTTGAGATTTTATTTGGACCGTTTTTTTTTGAGATGCATTCAATCTGCATGAGTGTTTTAATGAAGATTCTGGGTTTGCAGGGTCTCCCTGTGTCAAAGAATTTCATAGGGGGGCTAACAGTGGCTCCACATGGGGATGGCTTCTTCTTGAAGGAGGTAAGAAACCAGAAATGATCTTTGGAGTAGGCCAGTTGCCTGCTGCTTGGCACATACCTTTCTTTGATCAGCTGCCACAATATGAATCTGTTACATCAGCAAAAAACATTTTCCCAATCATAACTACCTACCCACACTACAATCCTAACATTTTTTTCTTTGAGGGTGCATTTGAACTAGCAAACCCTTTACATTTTATTTTCAAAACAAAAAACAAACCTGTTGTAAATCTACCCTTATTTCTCCATGAGACCAGATTAGACAGTTGGCCTCATATGATTCTCTACCTAATCTATTACCTATTGGGATTAGACTGTCCGACAGGTTTCTTCACTATATTCTAAAACAGGAAATTGAAAAACAGCCAAGCTAGGATTAAACTGTCTGACTTGCCGTGCCTTGAAAATGCTGAACATTGTACCAAAACTTTGAAGGCTTGAAATATGGAATTTGGAGCATCCTTCTCTCTCAGTGCCTCAGGTTTTGAGCATATTAGAGTCACTTTCTTTCTTTGTTTTAGCTCTGGTTTTGAGCATGTTAGAGCTGATTTTCCTTTCCTTTGTTGGTCCAGATTTTGAGCATGTTAGGACCAGCTATCTTCTTTTTTTTTTTTTTTACATCAACACCTTACTCTTTCCTGAAATGAACTGCAATGGTATATACAATGAGGAATGAAACTGGAAATTGAAATTTAGCAGAAGTAATGCTTGAGCATCCTGCCATTGATAGGTTCCCCAAATAGCTCTGTACCATCAAGTTCTTGTAGAAAAAATGCATTTGGGCCCACAGTAGCTTGGATAATGTATGGACCCTGCCATAAGCTCTCAAACTTGCCATGTTTACCTTTGTCCTCTCTTCTTGAGTCCCACTTCAGAACCTTGTCACCAATTTTGAAATTAGCAGCTTTGGTTCTTTTGTCAAATAGCTTTTTAATGTTTTCCTGAGCTCTGACAGCTCTGTTACATACCTCCTCCCTTGTTTGCTGAAGATGGATTGTCTGATTTATCCTTCTTATCATGTTGTATTCCTCTGATTGGATCTCCTAGACAAGTTTGATTACTGGAACTCCAAGGCTGGTAGGAAATACTGCTTCTGTCCCATAGACTAGCTGGAATGGTGACGTGCCAATAGATTTCTTTGTTGTGAGCCTGTCAGCCCACAAAGCATGTACCAAATTATTGTGCCAAGATTTTTTGTTCTCCTCTAATAGCTTTTTTATGATTGCCACTAGGCTCTTATTTGATGATTCAGCCAAGCCATTACCTTGAGGGTAATAGGCAGTTGAATGACCAAGCGTGATATGGTACCTGTGACAAAAATCAACCATTTTCTTGGATCCAAAAGCAGCAGCATTGTCAGTGATTATTTTCCTTGGACAACCAAACCGAGAGAGGATATGACCTTCTAGGAACCTAATAATGACAGAGTCTCTGTCACTCCTAGTGGGGATGGCCTCTATCCATTTAGTGAAATAATCAACGGCTGTTAAGATCCATTTGTGTTGTCCTGAAGAGGCTGGATGAATTTCCCCTATAAAATCTAGACCCCATTGCATGAAAGGACCCTCAACTGTAATGGGTTGTAAAGGGAGGGGAAGAAGTTTTCTTTTTCCTTCAAAGATCTGGCATTTGTAACAAGAAGTTATCATTTTATGGACATCATTAAAAAGAGTAGGCCAATAATAACCAGCCCTGAGTATCTTATTTGCTGTGGCTTTCCAACTCAGGTGGCCTCCACATTCTCCAGCATGAAATTCTTGTTTAACATTTTCAGCTTCAGTTTCAGACAAACATTTCAACAATAGGCCATTTGGATTTTTCCAATATAATTTTTCATTCAAGATGCAGTATTTTCTGGCTCTGATTTTTATGAATCTGGCCTTGGTTTTAGACAGTTCTAGAGGGGCATTAAGATTTGTGAGCACGTAAAGGATATCAGAGTACCAAGGAGAGTTCTGAAATTTCTCCTCAATAGTGGGGTTAGGCAATCCTTCCTGCTCATATAAAGCATTTATCATGTTAATGTCAAGGGCCTGCAGGTTTGATTCAGCCATTAGCTTGGCTAAACCCTGCCCTTTGATCAGCTTAGTGGGTTTAATCTCAAGATCATACTTTAGAATCACAGCAATCCACTTGCCCCTTTTCCCATCAGGGTCTTGGGACAAGATATCTTTGACCATTATATTTGGCACAAAAGCAATGGTGTGAGAATGCAGAATGTACACCCTAAAGTCTTTCAAGGCCTTTACTAGGGCATAGGCCTGCTTTTCCATTATGTTGTACTTCAAGGGTGCATCCCTTAGTGCTTTACTGAAAAAGGCAATTGGCTGCTCCATACCTTCAGCGTTTTTCTGCAGCAAGACTGCAGCTATTGCGTGTTCGGAGGCAAATGAAAATATCATGAAGTCCTTTGAGAAATCAGGGCTAATCAGAATAGGAGCTTGTGTGAGTGCAAGTTTCACGGATTCAAAATATTCTTTAGCTCCTACAGTCCACTTCACTCCCACACCCTTCTTCAGCATGTTAGTCATGTTCCTAAGGTGTTATGCTAGATTGGGAATAAATCTCCCAAGGAAGTTGATTTTCCCAATGAAGGACTGTAGCTCCAAGATGTTTCTTGGGTGTGTGATTTGTAATATTCCCTCAACCCTCTGTGGGTCTATCTTGATCCCCTTTTCGGATATAATGTGGCCAAGAAGCTTGCCTTCTTGCAACCCAAATACAATTTTCTTAGGGTTCAGTGACAGACCATACCTTCTACATTTTTCAAAAACCTTCCTCAGATGTTTCAGGTGTTCTTCTTCAATTTTGGAAAAGAAAGTCAAGTCATCCAAGTAGATAACTATGAAGTGTCCTATCTCGTCTGAGAAAGCAATATCCATGGCTCTCTGGAAGGTGGCTCCAACATTCATCAGTCCAAAGGGCATTTTAACATACATGAAGGTGCCCCAAGGAGTGGTAAATGTTATTTTTAGTTGATCAGCTGGGAGTACTAACACCTGGTTGTATCCGGAAAAACCATCCAAAAGAGAAATCCTCTTTGAGCCTACTACTTGCTGTAGAATGTGTTCCATTTTTGGTAGAGGGTAGTTATCTTTGAGTGAGGCTCTATTGAGATTTCTGAAGTCTATACACAGTCTGATTTGCCCTGTTTTCTTTCTTACAGGCACTAGATTTGATACCCAGTTAGAAAACCTTACAGGAACTATAATGCCTGCATCATACATATTTTTAATCTCTTTTTCAACAGCAGGCAGTTGTTTTGGGTTTATCCTATGAAGTTTTTGCCTAAAGGGTTTCTGATTTTCCTTTAAAGGTATTTTGTGTTGTATGATATTCGTGTCATAAGCCTTTAAGTCTTCGTAACCCCAAGAAAACACATCAATAAATTACTTAAAAAGGTCAATGTAGTTCTTTTTCATTTCCTTGGGTAAAGACTTAGCCAATTTAATCATTTTGGGTTTTTCCTTTGTGCCTATGTTGCATTCTTCCACGTCAGAGTCTACGTGCTCTATGGTAGGATTTTTCGCCACATCATCGAAGTCAAAGAGATCTTCTAGCGGCACCAAACCTCGAGGTATATTCTTGTCTTTGGCATGCAGTAACTCAACTTCTTCATTTTCTGTGTTTTCACTGTTTTCGTTCAAATTTCCAGTTTCTACGTTTACGGCGTTTATTTCTATATTGTGGGGTGTTTCTTCCTCATCTGAGGATTCTTGACTTAGGAAGCTATTATCAGATTTTGAGTCTGAATTAGGAAATTCGAAATCATTTCTGCCTACCAGGAAATCTTCGATCTGTTTATCTCCTTCAAAAACCTGCCAGTATTTTTCGTTATTTGGCACTGCAGGTCTGAATTTGGTTTGAATGATAATTTGCTGATCTGGTGGAATCTTGGGATATGAACTAGCTAGGCAAGCCAATCAATTTGCAATGATGTTTTGACTCCTAGGAACAAACCCTATCTCATATTCAACAAATGTTTTCAATAAATATACAACGTCGTTCCTGTATGCTCTTAATCGAGGATGTTTTGCTGCGTATTCACCATTCACTTGTTTGATAACTAACTCAGAGTCTCCTAGCACAGTTACCCTACGGGCTCCTAATTTTTTCAACAGATTTAAGCCCAGGATAAGAGCCTCATATTCAGCAATATTATTTGTGCATTTGAAATGCAGATTCACAGCATGGCTCTCGGCGTGGTCATTTTCTGTGTTACGTAGCCACACCCCTGCTCCAGCATTTTTGTTAGTACAGGATCCATCGAAATTCATTTCCCACAGGGGTTCACCATTATGTTGCGTTATAGGACCTGCACTAGGTTGTGGGCTGTTTTGTTCTTCGTGCCATGCGTAGGGTTCAGAGAGGTGACTGTCTTGTTGTTTGCATTCTGTTTTTGTTTCTGGTTCACTCTGATTTTCGTTTTCACTATCCTGCCCATGGTTTTCTTCATCGTATTCCTATAGGGTAGCCATTATGCTAAAGTCCATGGGCTCTGTGTCCTTTCTTGTATTTCTACATTCAGATTCTGGCCCTCCTAAGGATTGGTCGTTATAAAGAATGAAAGAATCTAGGTCTGTGTGTACAGAGTATAATGGTGAATTTTCAGGTTTCTCGGGGCTACTGACTAGGAATTTCATCTGGGACTCTCTATACAGTCTTCTAAGTTGGCCAAATATAGGGATAGTGGCATAAGAGCCATCCATTTGCATTGTTCCTTGCAGCTTGGCTCCCCATGATCTAGATAGCAGCATGCCATACTTGGGTGGTACATCTGCCACCACAACATCCATGACCATACATTTAGCTGGGATCTGGGTCAAGCTCACACACAGATCTTTGATCAGGCCCAGGCATTTTACTCTGCTAGAGTCGAACGAATATAGATCTTTGTAAGGTCATGTTATCTCTAGGCCTAGCTTTTCCATCACTACCTTAGGCATTAGATTGTGCGATGCTCCAGAATCGTGCATGGCATTGTGGAGTATTTTTTCATGAATGTTGAGACTGATATAGAAAGGTGGAACTACCCCTTCCTGAAATTTGCCCTCAATCTTTGGACCAAACAGGAGGGCAAGTTGATCATCATTCAGATTTACAGTATCTTTGTTTTCCCCTAGATTCAATGCTTTCAAAATTTGGCCTTTATATACATCCTGAATGGCCAACTCAGATAATGGTACAGGGATTTTGATTTTTGCAATCTCACTTTCCAAATTGAAAGTGGACTGGTTCTTTGGAATGCTCAATTCTGTTTTTCTTGCCGCTGCCTTGGCAATAGAATCAGTTTGTGATTTCTCACTATGTATAGGGTTAGGGACAGTTTTATCAGGAGCACTAACTGCAGTGCTAGTGCTACTAGTTAGCTGACTTGTTTCTCAGTGTTTTGGTTGTCCTTATCCTTGTTTTTTCCAGAACTTTCAGCTGCTGTTTTTTTACTCTCAGCAGTTGTTTTAGAAGTTTTCTTAGGTCTTTTCTTGATGGTAACCTCAGGAGTCCTTGCTTTGGAACTGTCTTGACTCTTCTTGCTCCTGAGTTCATATTGTTCTCTGACCTGCATCATGGCATTTTAAAATCCTAATCTGTAATCCTCAGTTTCAAACCACTACTCATCCCAGTGAGAGGGTGAGGGCTGATCTTCTTCTGAGTCACAGTTATGGATTGATTTTTCTGCTTCGAACATGTTAATTTCATTCCCTTCAGACTCTTCTATGATTCCCTCATCTTCATCAAGAAAGTTTTGGAACGGGGGAATAACTTGTTGATCTGATTCTTTTTGTTTGTTGGGAGTGTTTTTATTCCTTCTAAAGTTCTGGTTTTGGTTTTGACTTTGGTTCTTGTTCTGAGTGACAACCATTTTATCCATCATTTGGTATAACTTGTCCACATTTTTAGACAATCTGTCATAATTTGGATCTGATGTGGAAGCTACTACGTCATCCTTGTATGTTACCCTCTTCTCAGATCTCAGCTTTTCTCTTTTCTCAATCAGATTAGCCTCTATGTTTATGGCTCCTTTCTGCATGACCTCCAAGGTGGTGTACTCTTTATTTCTAATTTCATAGGCCATGTCAGCGTCGAAGCCTTCAGGGTATTTTGCTAGAGCCATACCTTGTGGAGGTTTCATATGCGGAGGGAGGGCATTGTAAATGCTGTTAAATCTTGTTGTGTAGTCATGGACACTCTCTCCTACGTTTCGTTTAAGGTTCATGTATTCTACTAGGAGCTGGTGAGGATTAGCCCTGACTTCCCATTTATTGATGAAGGTCTGATAGAGAGCAGGAAGGTCTTGTATACTACCAGGAGGTAATATTTTAAACCATTTCTTCACATCACCTCCTAGGCTTTGGGCAAAGATTCTCATTTTGACTGTGTCATCATCTATTTCCATGTAGTCAAAAGAATCTTCCATCTTATCTACATGTTATTGGGCTGTGGTGGGCTCTTTTGCAGGGAAATGTGGGATCTTAGATTGATAATCGTTTGGTAAAGGTACTAGAGGTTGAGGTAACACCAAAGGTGCATACCAGGCTGCCATGATGATGTTTTGATGAGGTAAGGGATTAGCTTGAGCAGCTGGTATATGGATGACAGGGATGTTATGACCAGCAGAGGTTTGCTGGGCAGATCTAGGGTGGGAGAGCCCCAAGTTATGAATGAAGTGTATATCAGGTGGAGTAGATGGAGGGGTTCCTCTGTCCCTAGTATGTTGACCACTGTTGGATGGTGGACTGTGAAGCTCAGGGTTTGACTGGTCTAAATGATTGAATTACCTAGTTCTTGGTAGTCTATTAGGTAGGTCTAGGTCAGGGTGAAAGTGTGACAGAGCTGTAAGGTTTTCTGGTGCAGAATTAGCTCTATAGATGTGGCTAGAAATAGTTGGTCTTTTAGGTGCAGGAGATCTCTTGAGGATACTCTCAGGGTTATCAACTATTTCAGGTGGGTTAGGATTAGGGAAAGCTCTTGTGTGAATGGTTCTTAAAGCCAGAATGTTATATTTTCTAACTAAGCAACTTAACCCTACTTGTTACTTCTGTTGTGGTTGATGTTGTTATGAAGGCGGGTCTCCCAGTGGAGTCTTATGTGAAACCAAGTTAATCAGCAGGCCTACTGATCACCAGTGGAGTCTTTGATCTTTTATGAGCTATGGAGTCGCCAGGTGGAAGGTTCAGGGTATGTTAAGGGGTTAGACTGTCCACCACAATGCTCAGGCACTATCACCTTTCAGGAATCACCTTAAGAACACAAACAACTCCAACCAGAGATTGACTGGGAGGGCATTTACCAGATATGTCACCTCCGAAGAGGGTGAGATCCGGAGGCTACCTGGCCCTTTCCAGACTCTGTCTAAGAGTATGAGACACACAAATCAGATGGAGGCTGATTCGAAAAAGGAATGAATTATTGCCAACCTAACTAGAGATTGAAGGTTTTCTGAAGTTTATGATAGAGTGAGATGCAAAATATTCAGAAGTTCCCCAGAGAAGTTGCCATTATGTTGGGGTTCCCATGTTTTGGCCAGATTGGCAAGACCAAAAGATGAGACAACATCAGAACCACTTTTAGACCTTAGGATCTAGCCCTCCTAGGTCCAGAGAGGGATCTCTCTATGTTTGTCAAAGGTATATGTATTTAAGGCTCAAGATTCAGATTTTAGGCTAGTTATAGGCTCAAGGTTGTTTGTTTAATGGTTTATGTTTGGTTGTTGGGAATCAAAAAAGAAGGGTCCAATATAAGACAAGGATGAACAAAGAGGAAATTTAGGCAAAGGTAGATAACTATGAGAACATCAAGGCCATTGGGCAATGGAGTCAAGAAAGGATTTACTTGTGTTCAATGTGCAAGCTTTCAGTTGGGCTAGTCTTCTAGAGCATTTGGATCTTAATGGATGATTGGTGAAGTGGAACATTAAGGGCTAAAAATGAAAGGAGGAGAACCATTCGATTCAGTCTATAGATCAGGTCAGAGGTCATTTAACTCCAGACCTGCTTAGACAAAATCAGAGGCAAAACAAGGGATCTTAGAAAGGCCTAATTGAGATGGAAAGATCCTAGTGAGGCAGAGGCAGGGTTCTAGACCTCCCAGTGTTCTCAACTCGTCCAAATAGATCCTAACAAGAACATCTAAACATAGATTTCATTAATTCATACATCATAGAGCAGGCAATAACATCCACTACACTGGTTAAATCAATTGAAATCAATATCCAGATACACATATAAGCAGAAAACATAAAAGGCTGGGAGAGCAACAACATAAGGTACCTATCAAGGTTAAATCTTATGCCAAACTTCTGATGCGAGCCAGTAGAAATGTAATGAAATGAGAGCAAGTCAATCACAAATACAGAGGAAGGAAAACATCACCAGCTGCTTTAGATCAGGATCCAAAGAAATGTGCTTGTCATATTAAAAACAAAACCAATCAGGTACAACACTGCCCACAGCTTGACCATTCAGTCTGAATACATCTAACCTCAGCCTATATTACAATATTACATAGAGCACTTGTCTCAAGAGGAGAATACTTGCATTTCTCTGATATCTCATCAAAAACCATTACAATAATTTCCTTCTGCGTTTTATAGTAGAAGAGACGCAGAAGATCGATTGAGGTGGTAGGTGAACACTAAATGTTACATTAAACACAGACAAGAATAGAGGGCTGAAACCCATCCTATTTTAAATCTCTGCATTTATCTCTGGTATGGCTTAGATGTTCTGACTGCAGTTCTGCGTGGTACTATTAGTACAATAACAAAAATAAAATAAGAAACAGTGAGGTCTGCCCTACTTGAGTCACCAATGCTTTTGATTACGTAGGACTGCTGTCGGGTAAGAAACTTCAGGAACACGATGAATTATAAAAACTGTATGGGCACCTTGTCCTCTGGTGGAGGAAAACATTCTGCTGTTGTAGAAACCCTGGTGGTACAATCTCTCATGCATTAAACTTCTGATTGAACTTCGGGGTTTTGAACCTGGTACTTTTCCTCTGAAACTGCTGCATTATGGATCCCAATCCTCAATCCTGAGCACTGAAAACTATAATCATAAGCTGGTCTCTCTGCTTCTCCATAAATGTTTCGATTCTGCAGGATCTGAGCTTTAATGGCGCCGGATAGGGTTGCAGACTTTCAAAACCTGTCCTTTGATGAAATTTATACCTCCGCCGCCTTTCTTGACATTTCACTGGCGTACCAGCTCCCATATCAGCTCTCTATCTGCGTAGCACGCCATTGAAGTGGTACATATGCATCATGGCGGTTTTCTGCCTCTGATAACCCTGCAAGAACATGAAACCTGCGAAGAAAATCATCGACGGGGGCAATGGATGCAGTGTGAAGGGAGGAAATGGTTGTGCAATCGGTGACATGGCAGAAAAATGCAGAGGAACAATGGAAATTCGCTCTGGCGGAGGTGGCGGTCTGCGGAGCGGAAAATGAATGAAAAACATGAAAAAACACGAAAATGGACCAATTATACGTAATGAAATGGGAGTATGTACGGCGGATGCACATGGAGATGACGTGGCGAGACCGGGGGCAGTGGAAAATTCAGCGGCAGGTGAACAAATCTGGACCGTCGATCGTGGTGGAGATCAACGGCGGAGGACGACGGACGGCGGGCTAGGGCATGGACTATCGCGCGTGCAACTTCATTAACCATCGTGCATCTTCGACGAGTGATAGCCGTCGGATGGGCTGCTCCAGATTGGACGGTCTTCAGGAATTTCGCTGGGCATCCGTGGTCCAGAGATAACGCGCGGGGGATGACGTTAACGGGCGGGAAAAGTGGTTTTGGAATCGTACAGGATGACGCATGTCGCGCGATGTATGGAATCGCTGGCCAACCGGGGAAAACCACCTTCCGCCCAAAGGTGGTGCGAAATAAACAACATGGGTTATGAAAACAACGCACAGATGGGGGGGGGTCCACAGAAATAGCGCGCTCCACACCATCCGATCTGTGGAGCAGATCAACGGTGGAGAATGCGCCCGAAACGATTTGACTGTGGACCGCTGATCTGTGGATATGAATGAATGGTGGGGATGAACTGCGGGGGACCAATTGGTTAATAAACTTTATAATAAATTTTTATGATAAATTCATATGGTTTATGGGGGGAAATACGGAAGGCTGGTGGGGCGGCGATCGCCATCCAATCCGTGAGGATCGACAACTGTAATTGCGCCCGATGGAACTAAGGGGAAAGCACCTTTGAGGTTAGCGCTTGGGTCACGACGCTGGTTCGCATGGTAGAAAGGGGTGCGAGGGCTTAGAAGAAAAGGGGCTTAGGCCTATTATAAGGTCCAAAGTGGGTTTTTAACCCATTTTGATGAATTTTGAGGCCTCCAAATGGTAACGATAGGAAGATGGAGGGGGAATTTGGGAAAACAAAGGGTGTAGGGATTTTTAGAGGGGATAAAAAGGGGGAAAAAGAGGGACTTTGTCAAAAGGGAAAAGAGGGGAAAAAGGGGCATTTTGTAGGGGTACAAGGGTAAATGCAGGCCTTAGGGAAAAGGAACCAGCAGATGGGACTTGTATAAGGCAAAGCATAGAGATACCTTAGGGATGATGTGTCTTCAGGGGAGATGCATTCCTTGAAGGTCTCCAAGATAACATAGCCCCCAGCTTGCTTGTCAAGAATTTCATAGGGGGTCTAACAGTATATATAGTAGTTTTATGTCTTTCGATCCCAAGTTCCTTGCAATAATTATGAAATTTCTTTGAATTAAACTCACCACCATTTTCAGTTCTTAAACATTTAATGGTTCTTCCAGTGATGTTTTCTACTAATTCTCTAAACTATTTGAAAACTGTGAATACATTAGACTTTTTCTTTAACATATAGACCCACACTTTTCTAGAGAAATCATCAATAAAAGATACAAAATATGACGATCCTCCATATGAGGTTGTAGGAGATGGACCCCAAACATCAGAATGGATATAATCAAGGATTCCCTTACTAGTATGTTTTCCAGTTTTAAACTTATGCTTGCTTTGTTTCCCATATAGACAAAGTTTGCAGAAATCTAACTTAGAAGATTTTAAACTAGGAAGTAACTTACGATCAGATAAAATTTTTAATCCTCTTTCGCTCATATGGCCCAACCGTTGATGCCATAGACAAATAGAATTACTGTCATTTTCAGATACTGTAGAAGCATGATCTGTCTTTGTTCTTCCTTCTAACTGAAAAAGATTTCCAACCTTCTTTGCTTTCATTACTAGTAAAATTCCTTTATAAACTTTCATTACTCCACCTTGAATAAAGGTTTTATATCCATTTGTGTCTAGCACTCCTAGAGAAGAGGTTTTTTCTGAGTTCAGGCACGTGTCTAACAACAGTTAATATTTTATTTGTCCCATGAAATTTTTTAATCTGGATGCTTCCAAATCCCACAATATTACATGAGACATCATTTCCCATGTAAACCACTCCATCATTGATTGATTTATAATATTTAAACCACTCTCTATGAATGCACATGTGATTTGGCGCACCAGAATCTAACAACCAATGTTGATCATGATTAGACAAACTAATTGATAACACTTCATCACTCATACCTGAACCAGATGCCGAACCTATATCTGTCGTGTTTTATTCTTTATTTTCTGTCAAAGATTCTCCTTTGGATTTTTGCTATCTCTTCCAACAATCCTTCTTTAAATGTCCTAATTTTCCACAAAACCAACACTTTACCTTACTCTTCTTCCCTTTCTATTTTGACCGCGAGTTGTTCTGCTTACTGAAGTGTCTTTCTTTAGAATGACCTCTAACCATCATTGCTTTTGATGTTGAGGTTTCTGAATTTGACCTTTTTCTTGTTTATTTAGATAACAAAGCTCCAACAACATCATCAAATTCAAGGGTTTTTGATGAACTAAGACTTATAGAAGTAACAAAATGATCCCATGACTCGGGCAATGAGCATAATAAAGTTACATCTTTATCTTCTGATTCAAATTTTACTTCTATACTTTCTAACTGCACCAAGAGAGTATTAAAGGTATTCAAATGATTAGTAATTGATGTACCTTCCTTCATGCACAAGCTGTACAACTGTCTCTTCAGAAGAATCCTATTGGTTAAGGATTTTTTCATGTACAGCTTTTCAAGCTTTGTCCACAAACCAGCAGCAGTTTTCTCTGACACGATGTTAAAAAAAACATCATCTGCCAAACACAATCGAATGCCACTCAGTGCTCTGTCATCGACGTCACTCCATTCGTCATCTGTCATAGCGAAAGGTGGTTTGGCTTTGCCCAAAAGTGCCTTCGTCACCCCTTGTTGCACGAGTAGATCATGCATCTTAAATGTCCAGATCTCGAAGTTATTTTTCCCATTGAACTTCTCGATCTCAAATCGAGCACTTTGTGTTTTTTCCATATTGAGAAGCTTGTGTCAAAAAATCTCCAACTTCAAATCTTAATAAATGAAGATTTTATTTTAATCAAAATTAGTAATTTTGATAAAAAAAATTCCCTTCCCCTATAAAAAATGCCCTTGGCTCAATATAATGGCATATTACAATAACTTTGATATATAATAAATCGATATTACAATCAATCGATTTAAATACATATATCAAATGAATACAAAAGGCATTTGAATAGAACTCAAATACAAATTGATTTTTTAAAACATTGCAATAATGTACTTTAATGCAATTCGATTTTTAACAATGGCATTTTAATAAACTGATTCTATTGGCATTTCATAAATCGATTTTGAAATGGCATAAAGACAAATCTTCATTTCATCTTTCAATACGAATCAATTTAAAAATACTGGCATATGAATACATGCCTTCACCATTCAAAAAACCACCGTTCAACAGCCCACGATTTTGTTATGGCTCCTTCACACGGACGACGGCTCTCTCGGCACCATTTATCAGAGTTAACGCAGGTTGCTTTCAATACTATTTTAACACTGGTTAGACAGCGGCTCCTCCGCTTGAACCATTGAACCACAAGCCACAAGCCACGCAGATCCAGGCCCAGTCAACGGCTCTGCACATTACTTGCCATCTTACGGGCTGTGGCTCCTCTATTCCGCCTTCACATCGGCTCTCTGCGCTCCTCTCAAGTTACGCTGGTTCACTTCACGCCTTCCACGATGACTGTTTTTCAAGGAAATACACAGAGGTTCTAATACCGCAGGACCGTGCCCTCACATTTCACGGCAGAGTGCTATTGATCCCTTAGCAGATAACTATAACCACGGCCACGCAGATCATGACCACATGGATCTGTGCCATACAATACACTACCACGCAAAACTCTACAAGTCTATTTTAGAGTAAATACACATTACAAAATGCAGTTCTGGTTCCACGCTCACGTGCTATTTATTACGCTATCTCAACAACAGCCTTCAAATCTCAATACCAAGGCTCTGATACCAATTGTTGAGTTTACACAGCAGAAAAAACAAATAAAACACACAGACACACAGCAGAAAATAGAGACAATAGATTTAACGTGGTTCACCCAACCAATCTGGGCTACGTCCACCAAACAGAGGCATCGACAATCTCATTCATCAATAGAAGAATACAACAACAAAATTACTCATCTGCACTTCTTTTCCACTCACCTCACATCCCTCATGCTCAGAAACCTCTACGGGCTTACATTTTGTAGCTGGGAGTAGAAACTGAATCATAAATTCAATCACAACAAAATAGGATGCAATAACTCCACATCAGGATTAGATGCAGTCAATTTAGCAACAAATCCTATTATTTTCATATTCATGAGATCTTCTCCAAATTTAATATAAGAAATCTCAACAAAAATTAGTGCTTGCATAGGCAAAATCCCCATGACTATTATTTCATTAATTAAACATTCCAGATAGGATAATGAAAGGGGGTTTACCTTATGTGTTTAGAGCATTTAACGAATATTAATGATACAAAGAAGTGAAAGAGTGGGTGAAAATGGGAGAGAAAAGTATGCAGATTTGGTACCCAACATCTCCCCCCAACTAGTCTATCAGCATGTCCTCATGCTTCTCGTCGTCTTTTTAGGTCTAGGTTGGAATGAATGTGGTCGGCATGAAATTGAGCGAGGTCATATTCGACAGCCATCTATGTTCCAGGGGGTTTATACCCTTTTTTCAGGACAATATCCTTCCACCAATATTCACTTACAGTGTATGCTGGAGAATACTGATCTATTGGTAACCAAATGAGGGGGAACTGAAACCTTAGCCCCATCCACTGGACCCCACAAGTCTGAATACATGAAACAAAACGAGGCACTCTTCTTAATTCCCGTGCAAAATTGGGTACTCCAAAAGGTTCCTAGTATCTAACAGCTGATGACGACAACATCCATCTCCCTTGAAAACTATCGAGCGCTTCATTCTGAACAGAAACTACCTGTCTGACACATAGGTCAACACACCACTTTTGTGTTGCCAACATATGTTATTTATGTCCCTGAATCTGTAAAAAGGTAGAGTGCTTGTTATAAATATTCACTGCCTGACCATGCTCCATCCTTATCATCAGTGGCCTTGTAACTTGGTTTTCTTCAAAAGTTTCAAAGGCCTTCCTACCATTTAACCTGGTTGATAGTGTAGGAGGTGAAGGCTCTTATGTAAATATCCCCTACAAATGGAACAAGATTGAATGTCTGATCATCCTTCAAGAAATAATTATGCATGTAAAGTTCGCACATCAAGTGCTGACCAACAACATCATGGATTTTCAAAATACGAAGGAACTATATCAGATCCTCAATCTCAAGGTTGATTTCCTTATAAATACTTTCCAAGAAGAATAAAAGGAACTACTCATGAAGAAATAAAGCATAACTATGGGCGAGAGGTCTACATGCAATTACCTGCTGCGCCAAGGTAATCATATTTTCTTTATCTACTTTCATCATTTGCACTTGTTCCTCTAAATCCTCCATCTTACCCTACTGTTTCTCTTTCCTCTTCCGTACTCTATCTAACTAGTCTATATACCCAGTAATAATCCCAGTGGTCTGCTACCGAACACTCTTTGTCTCCTTCCTTTGTTCATTTGTGGAAGATTTCCATTTTTGAATTTTGGCATCTAGGAAGAATTCTCAGGCTTCAAACTGATGTTCGATAGGGCTAGTCTGCGTGGCAGCAGAGGAAACCTCGACCTTGGGTTTCACGACCTTCCATTTATATTTTTTTACTTTTTTCTTCAACGGAGATACTTGCTTTCTCAGTCTCCGAACTTCCTTCTTCAACTACATGGTCTCATTAAAATGAAGTTGATATCTTCTTTTGAGAGGTGGTCTCATGTTTTCACATTGTTCTATACATTCTTTCTTAATAATGAATTCATCTCCCATCCCTGCAACAGGTTCAGAAGGAAGTGGACAACTATTAATGACATCAGCTGGCTTCTCTACTAGGTCTTTTTTACTCGGTTCCCTTTCTTCAAGGGAACTCTCATCTTCTTCTTTCCTTAATTCAGGAATTTTTGTCACCTGGTTAATGCCTTCATCAACCATTCTCTGTTCCAGGGTTTCTACGAAATTACCTTCTTCATTTTGAGCTTTAGGATGCCCCTGCTGAGAATCGGCAAGCGATGGGTCGACACCGGCCATATCCTTCCTTGAATCGACAAACTTCAGCATTGGTGGGACAACAATTTCTTTTGTTAAACATTGGGGAGAACGAAACCCCCTTGCTCCTCTTGGCATCATAGTCTAAAAAGGAGAATGGAGAATATATTTTACTTGATCTGTGTTAGTCTTGTTTGCCACCTATGGTTCCTTTTCTTCCTCACCTTCGTCTCTTAATTGGGCTGAGCCTTATTCATGCAGTAGCCCCTGTCTGTCACAATGGTCAACACCTGGTTGTCTCCATGAGTCATTCCTTCTCGAGATCATTCCTTCCATGTTTTCCTATCCCCAGCGTCGGAGGTGGTTCTTGTGTAACACCCCCTCTTTATTTCAATATCCCACCTCCGTTGGGCGAGGTGATGTTGTTTCTTGCATAACATCATCACTTTCGATCCTACGGCGATGTTCTTTCTCACTGTACTTCATCATTAAAATTTTAAGATAAAATGAGCTCTAAGGAAATAATATAATAACGGCTAAATCAATAAAATAAAATTTATGAATTGCAATTCCCTTTTGCACCAAAAACCATGTAACCATAGTTAAATTCAATTCAAGTTATTTTCAAAATAAAATTAATTAAAAAAAATTGTATTAATTGTGACTATAAATAAAGAATGAGCTTTTAAAGAAAAATTAATATAATAAGACAACTATTCATTTGTCCTTTGTACTTAAATAAATTAAAATAAAATATAAATATAAATTTATAAATTCTTAATTATATTATATGCTATTAATTAAAATTTATATTATTTAAATTGTATAATAACATGTAATTAATATACTATATAAAAATATTATAATATAATATAATATAATATTATAAATATATAGGGATATGCATTGTTTCTTTCAAGAAATATGAAATGACAATAATATTATTTTATTCAAAAAGTGTGAAATGACATTTATTATGAGTACTTTACTTTGACTTTAAAAGTACTTAGAGCACTACTATGGTTAACCATGAGTTTTTATCCACTATTAAGAATGTGACAAGTAAGAACCTTTAACTCAAGCAATGCCATCTCAACCATTAGGGATGATGTCATCCCCTAAAATGTGATTGGTTCTCATATAGTGAATTTTGATTGTACATTTTTCTTAGGAGGCCCATTTTAGACCTCAAAATTCCCCTAATGTGATGAAATTCGATTTTTGTGGAACAGTATCAACTTCGTCCCCTATCTCCATGATTCCTTCATCAATAGGTTCCACAAGCGAGGCTGGTTCTTGTGTGACAACCTTGATTGTATCACCAATTGTTTCTTCCATTTCCATTTCTTCCAGTTCTTCCTCTTCTTCTTCCATTTACTCCTTCTCTTCCTCTTCTGATGAATTAACCAGAGGTGTTGGTTCTTCCTCCATTTCCTTCGTTTCCTCTGCCTCTTCCTCTTCTGCTGAATTAGCCGGATGTGCTGGTTCTTCCTCCATTTTCTCCGGCTCTTCCTCTTCTTCTAGGTGAGCTGAGGGTGTTGGTTCTTCCTCCCTAACAACGATGAAAATTTCTACTTCCTCTTTTGATAGTTCACAGAGCTCTGCCCAGGGAACTTGGAATCAGACCATTTCATGCATAATCAACAAATAGACTAGTCCATGGTTGGCGAGGACTGCCAGCACCTGGCGCAAGCGCCGAGCAGACTGCACCATGAGTTGGAGATGTTTTAATAAAAATAAAGGCATGTTTAAAGAGTGAACCTATGCTTGCAGGAATCGAAGGTGAGACAGGATTTTGAAATGGTAATTGAACAAAGTTTTAGACCATCCTTCACAAGTAATATATTTCATCACAAATCCTGCTACCTCATTCCATGGATACGGTAAAAATTTACGGTCATACCCTCTCCCATACTGAACAACGCTTTCTCCTGCCTACAGAAACAGTTCAGGAAACTCCGGTAGGGGAATCCTCCGAGCAAACCACTATTGTCCTTGCCGTGTTAGCCCACTAACTTCTGCAATGGCTTTTTCTATGATGGGAATTTCTACTTCTCTGACTCGAGAGTGATCCCAACCCAAATTTAGCACAAAATATATTGTAATTACATTTTCGAATCCCTGCAATCTATTAAAACAGGTATCCCATCCTGCATTGACGAAAACTTGCCACACATATGCATTGCTATAGACCGAAATTGTATCTTCGGGTTCATGCCGCAAAAATAGTCCGCCCGTCTTGTAGAGAATGTTGCCGCACTTTGGACGCATCAGACGATTGGAAGGAGTGACGACTACCAATTTCGGAAAAAACAACATGGTGAAAAATGAAATGGAATAACGGTAAATACAGCAGGTGTTTTCTTGGGAAACAAATAAAATCATGGCAGATTATGGTAAGTGCGATGAATGAGATGGTAGTTATTTCACATGAGTTGGAAAGGACTGATCGGTTGGAAACATGTGCATGTTGCTAATCCCAATACATGTTAATAATTATACGAAATATGGTGAGAATCGTGGAGCATACCAAAAGCACGAGGTTTTAATAATGGATTTGGAATAATCATTGATGTGATTTAATTATGTCGTCGTTTAGTTATGAGAGCAGCCCCCCCAAATTAAAAACAGTCGTCCACGACATCAATGTCTTATCCATGGAATATTTAATTAAATCCATAAGAGTCAAATGGAAATTTACCTGACAACCTACTTGAGGGAAGTGTCAGTTGACAGAATAATGTCAGAATAACGGTGGAATAATGATGTTGACAAAGCAACAACACTAGAAGAGTAACTGCATCAAGGAGTAGCAGCATTGCGGAGTAACATCATCGTGGAGTAGTAACATCCGGGGAGTAATAACATCGCGAAGTAGCAACATCCGACTAGTAACAACATCACAAAGTAGTAGCATCCAGGGAGTAACAACATCACAGAGTAACAACATCGCATAATAGAAGCATCCGAGGAGTAACAAAATCATGGAGTAGCAACATCTGGAGTAACAACAACCAAAGAGTAGCATCATCCAAGGAGTAACAACATTATGAGTAGAAGCATCTGGAGAAACAACATCCAAGGAGTAACAACGACCAAGGTGTAGCATCACCCATGGAGTAACAACATCACAGAGTAGCAACATCCGAGGAGTAACAACATTCGAGTAACAACATCACGAAGTGGCAACATCCAAGGAGTAACAGCAATTCGAGTAACAACATCACGAAGTGGCAGCATCCGAGGAGCATCATGAGTAGCAGCATTCGGAGTAACTGTACCCAAGGATTAACAACATCTGATACTTAGAATATTTCTGGGAATAACAGTAGTAGCGCAGTAACAACATCCGTGGAGTAACATAATCTGATACTGAGGAAGTTTCCAACTCCGCAGCATTTCACCTCAGTAGTAGTTCCTAGAAAAAGACAACAAGTTAATAGTAAAAATATTTATTATTATGATTATTATTATTTTTAGAACAGGGATGTAGAGGAGGAATTATCTGCACTGATAACCTTCAGACCATATTTATCAGAGAGATGTTTAATGAAGGCATCCTGAAAGGCTGGGCGATGGTTCAATCTTAGGTGATGCCCATTTTCTATGAAAGAGGCATGTGTATCATCAATTGTGATCAGTCTGATTGTTCCATTATCAAATACAACATGCACTTCGTAAGGCCCCATCCAATGAGTGAAAACCTTTCCTTTAAAATCCTTAAAACGGGAGTCATAAAGTAATGCCCAATATCCTCTATGAAACACCTTGTTTTTGATAAACTTATCGTGCCATTTCGTCCTCTGCTGTTGAATAGTAGTAGTCCTATGGATAGCCATTGTACAGATTTCATCTAATTCATTGAGCTGATCCAGCCAGTGTTTTTGGGCATCTAACAGGTCCAACCCTACTTCAAGAGTTTTTTTTAGTGTACTGATCTCAAATTCTATTGGGAACAATGGGGATTTCCCATAAAACAACTCAAAAGGTGAAAACCCGGTTGTGTTCCGCCATGTTGTTTTGTATGGCCAGAGATATTTAGGAAAATTTTAAGCCCAATCCCGATGATGGTGTGCCATAGTCTTTGTCAAGATATTCTCCAATACCTTATTTGTGCTTTCCACTTATCCATTCGCATGGGGGTGGTATGGAGATGTCACCCTGTACTTGACCCCATACTTCTGCATAAGCCTCGCTATCATGTGTGACGTGATTTGTGCTCCTCCATCTGAAACAATCTCCCTCGAAGTACCATAACGAGCAAAAATCTCTTCAAATAGAAAATATGAAACCACATGTTATGTTTCTTTTGCAACAGCCTTGGCTTCTACCCACTTAGTCACATAATCGGTCCAGACCAAAATGTGAACATTTTTCTGGGAAGGTGGGTTAAAGGGGCCAACAAAATCGATAGCCCACTTCTTAAAAGGTTCAAGGACTACCTCGAGTTGTAAATGCATTTCATCGGATCGACCGAGCTACCCCATGCGTTAGCAAATATCACACCTTCAGACATAATCTCGCGCATCCTGGAAGATTGAAGGCCAGTAATATCCCATTTGCAACACCTTATGGCTTGTTCTTTTATCTTCAAAATGCCCTCCATAAAGGCCATCATGGATAGCCTTCATCACTTCATGGATATCATCCTCAGGTACACAACACTGGACCTATTGATCGGCTCCTATATGAAAAAGGTATCCTGCTATCCAGGAATATCGAGCACTATGATGAATAATTTTCTGTTGTTCCTTGTATGAAAAATGACGGGGCACCTTCCCTGTAGCAAGATAGTTAGCAATATCTGCATAACATGGAGGATTAGTAGAAATTGTGAAAATTTTCTCATCTGGAAAACTATCTTCTATGGGTGTGCCTTCATCATTATTATCCATTCTAGATAGAAAATAAGCAACTATGTTATCCTTTCCTGGTTTATCTACTACTGTAATATCAAATTATTGAAGCAATAACAACCATCTTGTAATATGACCATGAGTGATAGGTTTATTCATCAAATACCTTATTGCTGCATGATCAGTATGTATGAAAGTAGGATACCCGGTGATATAATGTCAGAACTTTTTGATAGCATAGATGATAGCTAGTAATTCTTTTTCAGTTATCGTGTAATTTAACTCAGCACGAGTCAAATTCTTGTTGATGTAGTAAATTGCATACGGTGTCTTATCTACCTGTTGTCCTAAGACTACTCCTACTGTTGTCTGAGAGGCATCAACATGCATATGAAATGGTAATTCCCAATCAGGTCCTTGAAGGATCGGAGCTTCAAAAACCATTCCCTTGATCTTCACAAAGCTGTTTCACATTCCTCTATCCACAAAAATTCAGCATCTTTTGTTAGCAATTGAAAAATTGGATGTGCTATTTTAGCAAAATTTTCTATAAAGTGTCTATAATAACCAGTGCAACCGATAAAGATACATACCTGTGTGGGTGTCTTAGGTACGTGAAAGTGCAGTATTACATCTACTTTGGCCGGATCAACTCGAATTCTAGTAGTCGAGAGCAAATGTCCCAATACTATTCCTTCTTCCCTCATCATGTGACATTTAACTGTACTCAGAGATACATGAGTCTGTTTGCATCTTTTGAGTACTCTTTCCAAATTCGCCAATCCTTCTTTAAATGAATTCCCATATGGAGTAAAATCATCCATATATATTTCAACACTGTCATCGACTAAATCAGAAATAATTCCCAGAATTTCCCTCTGGAATGTCGCAGGCGCATTACACAGATAAAATTGGAGGACCCTGTATGAAAAGGTCCCCCATGGGCATGTAAAGGTTTTCTTATCTTGGTCTTCCGAGGCTATTTGAATTTGATTATATCTGCTAAAACCGCCTAGGAAGGAGAAAAAATTCTTTCCAGCTAGGGTGTCTAGGACTTGGTCAATGAATGGAAAAGGGAAATGGTATTTTTGATTTTCTTTGTTTAGTTCCCTATAGTCCACGCAGATCCGCCATTTACCATTCTTTTTGGGAACGATAACCAGTGGGGACACCCATTGGCTATCCAAGATGGGGTAAATAAATCCTACATCCAGTAATTTATGAAGTTCACCATTGACATTGTTCTTTAGAGCAGGATTCATTCTCCGTTGGGGTTGTCTCATAGGACGAAAATATTCCTTAATGTAAATATGATGAGTAAATAAACTAGTAGGAATCCCCTTCATTTTTTTGGAATCTAAGCTTCTGTGATCCATAATATAAATTTGTAGAAATTCTTTCGGTAGTAATCACATGCAAAAGAACGAGGTCGACGCGTTTCGAACCAACCAGTGTGGTTCATGTCAGTATAATTCCAGGCGAAGGCTTCCTTATGGTTTTGAAGGACTTTTAGGAGTTGCTTTGTCTGGGAGTCTGATAGATTCGGGTTGATGTTCAGTGTCTTTCCTGATTCAATTTCAATAGGAATACTATCATGGGATGATTTGAAAATGGGTTGGATAACTTGCTATGATTTTCAAGAACCTCCCACTTAGTTAAACAAATAAAAGATCTTGCTTATACTTGACTTTTGCGGAATTTTATACTTGAAATAGGTGTAATATGTTTTACTATTAAAGTGATTTAAGACCATTTTTTTTTGCTGATATTAAACGTGTGCAACAACCATATAATTTAGCAAATAAACATCAACACATAACAACAAATTTAATATAGGAGTTCACCCGAATATTGTGGGCTATGTCTCCTTGAGCTCTTGTCAACTTGACTTGGCTCTTTGGGATTATGGAAAATTTCTTTAAAAAGTTACAAAATCAACTCCAATGGTTAAATAAACTGAACCAATGGGTTTATAATACCATTTATATCCCTGTCATGGCTGTCATCACTCTGAAAACGGAACTAGGTCCCCTTAGACTAGTCTCCTTGAGTCGGTGCTCTTGAGTTACACTGAGTTTCTCTATGGTACTAACTCCCTCAGAAATATTTTTCTCTCCCTGAAACCTGACCTATTGTCTCCATCACATATCAGACCTCCAAAATGCACTGATAATTTTCTCAAAATGAGCACTGGCTCCCCAATCTAGGCCTCCATCCACTAATGGCCCTTAGCTACCCCAAATTTCCCTGTGGCTCTTTGACCTCCAGAAGTCTTCAAATGGCTCTGAAAATCCCTTCAATGGATTCAAAATTCCAAAAATAGTTAGAATAGACTATTGTTTTGCTAAAATTGGCCTCCAGCTGCTCTGGTTTCGCCTCCAACACCTGGTGGCACCCCTTGGCTCTGGGGTCACTGAAAACTTATCTGAAACATCTCGACTTTCAAAAGTCCTAAAATTATTCTAAAAAATACATAAATGGATTCATAAGTATCAAAATAGTCATAAAAGACTATTGGTTTGTTGTGAATGGATATTGGCTGCTCTAGATAGGCCTCATTCTCCTGCTGGCATTTGCTAGCCCTGGTGGCCCCTAGAACTTCTTTGAAGCATATTGGATTTCAAAATTCCTCTACAGGTTATGAAAACCACACCATTAGTTCCAAAATTTCTGAAACATCCAAAATTGACTATTTTTTTACTAATAAAGGCCTCTAGCTTCCATGGCTAGGCCTCAAACTGTTATTGGCCCATGGTGGCCCTAGTGACCCCTAGAAATTATTTGAAGTAAAAACCAGCTCAAAAGTCCTTTGATGGCTCTGTAACCCTAAAAAATGAGTCTTGAATGTCTGAGATAGTCTATATTGACTATTGGCACTCTAATATTGGATGAATATAGCTCAAGATAGAGCCTAAACTGATTTTTCCCAGTGTCCCCTAAAAACACTCCACTAAAAATGGGTCCAATGCAGTTAACTGCAGATAAAATAGGGATCTCTGCCAGTTTTGGGGCGCGCTAGAAAAAATTACCACCAGTCTAACAATTACTATAAATTTAACCCCCGAGTGCCCACATGGCCCCTTACCCCGTGATCTTTGTGGGCGGTTAACGAAACCCATTGTACATGAACCGCGAATTAAAACTAAATTGTTGGCATGTGAAAAACCTCCGGAAATTTTGGTGGTTAGGTTGGATGGTTAACATAAATTTTTAAACAACCGTGCCATGTGAACACGAATTTTTCACAATTTTCACCACCATTTTTATTAGCGCTTGGTCGCTGGCCCCTCCGAGCCCCCATATGCGAAAACCATCAACCTTAAATATAACCAAAAGAATTATAGGTTAAGAACCATTGGTATGGCGAACGGTAACACGCGGGCCTGGCGGGCACGAGGTCCATGGTTCGACCCTCGGCTGCCCCAAAAAAAATTTACATGACCCCTCCTGGGCCACGTGGCGGCCTCCGGGTCTGCCATGTGGCGACCTCTCATTGGCTGAACCAAAACATGTACAGTCCAATATCCAGTTAAACAGTGCCACATGTCAGCATATGACTAGCCTGAAGGGAATATTTTAGGGAATATTCTAAGGATTATTCTAGGAATATTCTAGGAAACGTGTAATATTCTTCTTTTTGAATTTCCAAAACCCAGTCAAACTTGCTCAGAGGCCAAAAATTGCAGTTTACTAGACTTTTCAAATCACGATAACTTCTTCATACGGTGTCGATTTTTGGAACAATTTGCATCACCAGAATCAGGAAGATGAGATCTATCCAGTCGCACAGGTTTGGTACACTTCTGAACCCTTTGAATTTTGAGCTATCACTTTGGTCCATGATCCAAATCTAATCACACCTCCCGATTGGGAATATTTTGGACCCCAAAAGACTGATTACCTTATCTTTCAGTAGATGAGAGTACAACACCCTCACTTTTCAGCCTCCATACACTTTTCCTTGCATGGCTTAGTTCCTTTGAACCACAACTCGAAAATAGTCAACACTTTCCTTCTTGGATGCTCTTGTCCTCCTGTCATGAATTGTATTCCTTGCACTCACTCGGAAATTTCTGGTGAGAAATTGATAGAAGGTAGTTGAACATCACTCCTTTGATCATCGATCTAAGGTGGCTCAAACAAAGGTGAGATTACAACAGAAAACATGCATACATAACCAAAATTTGCATATGTACAAATGAACGTATGTCTTACTATGTCAAGAATTCAAACCACTTCTTTCCAAGCCACTTCCACAACGACTTTTGCTGCTGAAAATCTTCTTCATGTGAAACATTTGTTCTCACATCAATGATGGAATCTTTGGTTCCAATTTCATGAGTCTTTCTATCCGCTTGCCTCATGTGCTTGGGATGATTAGTTGGATGCAATGTCCAACATTGGGCAACAAAATGACATGTCAAACGTTGCTTTGCATGTCCATATTTTTTACCTTCATGAGGATATGAACTGGTAGAGGTTCCAGCTTCACCATAAGTTGCATGTGTACAAACACCTTTTTTGCAACATAGGCTTCAAACAATGGCAATCAACTTGAAAACAAACTTGACATGTTTGTGGGTTAGAACTTGGAACAAAAGTTCTTTTTGACGTTGCCTCATATGCCTTCATGGCTTTGGAGTCTTTGACATTAGATTGAACATAACCAAGACCAAATTTCTTAGGTCTTTCCTCAACCAAAATAGGTTCAACCATGCCTTGTGCATGTTTTCCTAACCCCTTTCATTCATATCCCATTTTAAACATTAACTTGGACCCTATACCTCTAGTGTGATTTGCAAATGAACCAACACATCTTTTTGAAGAGGAAATTGAAGACAAATTTGATTGAATTACCTTTGCTTCAAGCATGTTCTTGGTTAAGGCCTCTTGGGCTTGATGGAGCTGCAACTCCATCTCATGCATCATGTTAGCCAACTATAATAATTTGACAAAGCAAAAAGGTGGCTAAATTTGTGACCAAGCCTTCAAGTGAATCTTTCCTTCGAAAATCTATCATCTCTGAAGCCTTATGTTATTGTCTATCCTTGAAATTCATCTCCACTGCTATCTCCACCAAAAAACTGCTGTTTATGAAAGAAAGTTGCTTTCAAAAGGCCTCCATATCCCTCATTTTCCCTTACATTTTCCCCTTCATTTCCCCCATTTTATTCAAAAATCCTTTTTAAACCTTGTATCTCCATCATATTTAGTTTAAAAATCCCCTTTGTCTGAGTGAATCCACTCTCAACTCATTAACTGGTCTTTTCACAAGCAAGATCTCCAAATGTACCAAAAATGATGTAGGAAAATAGGAAAATAACCTAAGGACATTTTCCCTTCTTTAAAACCCCAATTTTAATGTGCAGTAATTTTTATACTTGCTTCACCAAGCTTTTAAACCATATTCTTAAACTAATCTCAATTTACAAGAATATGATCAGTTCTCTATCCATCATAAGCATTTTCCCAAAACATTCGAGTCCCTCAGGACTGCTTGAACGCACATTACAATATGGTTTAATAAACAAATAAAATTTATTTTTATAATGGTTCTCAGGACATCAGATTACTTCCCACTGTTTATTACAACTCACCATTTATCGATTTCAACTTGGATGTAATAGAAGGGCTTACCACAGTATTGATGTTGATAGTTTGCAACCAGTAATCGATGGGCAAATCGATGTTGCAACTCTGCAATAGAATGGAACGCAGTTTGTGACTGCTCCTGGGTCAAACTACTCTACATAACAGAGTGACCGTGCCTACATTGGGGCAAATGAGACTCAATGAAATGTATTTCCATTTCAACGCTACCCAGTGCGTTTCTTCTTATACGCATAGTGGTTCTTTGTGCCGGATCCACTTACTGTGCAGAAGTATTTCATTTCATAGTTCGACTTAGTTGTCGACTTTGCTGATGTGGATTATAACACTGCAATTTCATTCAATTTACTCACCATTTAAACTTACGGTATCAACCCCCAATCCACTGCTGGAAGGTCTGTGATGTTGGCTACCACCGTTTGTTGTACATGGGATTCATCCCACAATTTGATTATCGACCACCCGGACTTCAACTTAGACAATCTCCAACTCCATTGTTGTGATTCACAACACTGCAATTGCGTTGATTGACCTCTCCACGTTTTTTTATAAAACTCTACTACCCATTTGTAATATCACTACCTCCTCCTTGTGTTGACTGATGTCGACACTTGTGGGTCCAGCAATAACCACATACTCTGTGATGTATGGCTGTTAGTTAGCCCATGGCGCCATCGAATCACGTAGGATCTCCCTTGCCGTGGAGTCACAGCTTCTCAAAGTATGTCGATTCTCTCTGTTTGTTGGGTGCGATCCCTCATACGCCTACACCAGCCTTTTTCACCGTGAGGAAACTTACTTAATTTGACTCCACTGCTTCACGCAAAGAGAATTCACTTGCACTGGCTATCACACCCTTCCCTGATGCACATATTCCTACATTCACAACTTGCACACATAGTATATGTATATACAAACTTGCAGATTCAAAACAGATATCTTTCTAGCTCGGATACCACATATTAAAATCAAATTAACTCATACAAATATATAAAACACATAATAAACCAGACACCAAATAATGGCGGAAAAGGCTTCAGCCTCACGACTTCCTCACATATTTTCTCATTATTAAAAGAATGTAGTGTCACAATTAAATAGATGAGGAGACAGTGTCTCAAGATAGTGTGTGCTATCTTGGACACCTTGGTTGAGATAATTTCTCAACCAAACACACACCAATATAGGAGCTACGTAAACTAACTCCTATCTTAGAGGAACAACCCAATCTAAAGAGTTAGGCATTAATTCCTAACTTTTAATATTTTATTTATTTATTTTATTTTTGGATTTATTATTGTTTTATGAGAGAGGCTAATAGAGCTTGCATATCTTTTAAGCTTCGGCCATAGTTTTATTCATCTCTACACAATTTGTGGCATGTTTTTGGTCATTTATTATGTTTGTATTTATACATAGTTTGGCCCTATATGACGTTGTTATTGATTATGTTGTCTATCATGGTGACGGTATCATATCCAAAATCTTGTAATTGCGGAATGGGAAGGTATTGGGCATAAAATGCATATGATGTATGTGCCCATTGACATAGATGTGCCGTTGATATCTTTTGATACTTGTAGTATGAATATTTACTGTTTTTTATCATAATAGAACAATTTTTTTCATCTTAAAAAAAAATCTAAAAGTGGAAAAATTTGGATATGTAAGAATAGTTTGTTTTATGCAAAATCAAGAGCAGATTTTTTCATGATAAAGTGTCTTTGCATTTTTAGCTTTTAACTATGTTTAATTAGCTTTCAATTGCACATCAGCATGTTTTTAATATACAGTTTGAGTGGGCTTAATGGTTAAGAGCATGTGTTTCCTTGTAAGAGGTCACAAGTTCTAAACCAGAAAGGTAGAGTATGTATGTCTTTGTAGACTTAGCAGTGAAATCGTTGCGCGGAAATATCTTATATGAAATAAAGACATTGTGTCAATTAGTTTAGTATGATATATAGTATTTGTGTTTTTAAAAAAAAATTATTCGATGTTTAGCTAAGTTTGAGTTACAATTAGATTGAAATTGAATAATATTTATATAAGAAAGAAGAAGGAATAACATGAAGCATTATTTTCTAATTGTTTATTAGAATGAGAATTGTTTTGCACAGTTGTCTATTAGCATTTTATTTTTTATGCTTTTCATTTTCATGATTTTTGTTGACATGTAAAATGGTCAATGTCTACATTGTCTCTATGATGATGGAGTGTCATAATGAAATTATTGTGAAAACAATTATTCCCTTATACGAGCTTAAGAAGCTTCAATTTATCTATGATCATTTAACCCAAATCTCTATAAGAATATAGGGTATCCACATTATTGTAAAGGTAGTCCTATATGTTGTTAATTGATAGTCCATCTATGCTTGCTTCATATGTGATTCATGGTTATTTATGATGTCACTAATGTGGTTATTTATGATGTCACTAATGTGTCTTGTGAATTATGAAATTGTTGCATGCTTATGATATGTCTTGTAGTTATTGTAATTCAATTGAAATGATGATATAATCTGTAGAAATGATGATATAATTTGTAGAGGACTATTTTACCATGTATTTTAAGTATGGTACATGTTGCATGGTTTTGTTATATCTAGTACTAATAGATGTTCATAGATGTTTGTTGAGTAATGGATGCATTGGTATATTTAAAGTTATTATAGTTTATGTGTATTACCTTCTTATTTTCCTAATACTTGTAGCCAAAATATAGGTGCTAAGTTTGATGAGTAAATGTAAAAAAAATTCAAAAAGGGTTAAATTGGGTCCTATCTATGAGTTCATTGGTGCTTGTTGTCACAAAATCTAGTAGGTTTCGTGAAAGGACCCACTTGGAAAGTGGTCTAGACCTTATGGAAACTATCAGATACCCAGTTCTCTCAATGACTTACAGTAATTATAGGGTACCCAAAATATTATTTTCCTTGTTACTAGCCATAAAGGCTTTATTGAGGGAGCAATACCATACCACGTGCATTCATATTGTTGAGATTCAACAAGAAGATCCTAGTAAAATTAAGCACCTACACTAGGATGGAGCCTCATGCTATTTTTAGGTGGATGTTTATTTATAGATGCATGAGCAAATTCTATTTATAGATGCATGTATATTTATAGATGTATGTGCAAGTTCTATTTATAGATCGCATGTCTATTTATAGATGCATGTCGACTATTATTATCCCTTAATATTAGTTGGACAATAAACAATAATCTATTCTCAATGAACACTTTGAAATAGTTAACTGAAGTGGAAAATCATTTAGCTAAAGGAATTTTGAATTAAGAGGTTGGTTGGTGGGACATGCAAGTGGAATTAGTTGTAACCGAGTGATTCGAAGTTGTAACAGAGTTGGAAGTGCAGTTATGAAAGTTGTAAAGTAGTTTAACTCAGTTGAGTGAGTTAAAATCAGTTGTGCTAGTTGTAATTGAAGATACACTAGTCAGAGATCAAGTGCATTAATTATTAATTAATTCACAACCAGTGGTCTCACATGCAACTGAAGATTTACTACTATTAACTGCATGCATGTAAGATCTAGTGGAGGCCTAGTTGATTTCTAGGTGAAAAGGAAGTAAACTATCATTTGTGACATTATCCAGTTGCACACATGCAAACACACACACATTGGATGTGCCCATGAGGATTGTTCAGTCAAGGCAAGCAGGATTGTACTCATTCAGGGATTGCTATCAATTGGGATTGCGCAGTAGAGGCAGGTTTTCTAGAGACAATAAATTAGCTAAGGAACTTGCCAATTTTTGTATGACAGTGTGAGACAATTAGCTCATGTACTGAGAGCTCTTGGATTAGAGCTTTGTATGTAATTTTTTCATGATCCATGATATCATACATAATAGAATATAATGGGGTTTTTAGCTATAATATTTCCCCAGGTAAATTATCTGTGTTATGTGTGATTGATCTTTCTTCATGATATTGTGTTTGGCGATTATGTTGTAAATTTACGCAAAGATAAGTAGAAGCGATTCTGTATTTAACAGTAGAATATTGTTAGATCAGGAGAATCCAGGACATACATGTATTTTGTATTAATTTCTACATGGTATGAGAGCACAGGAGATTGCAGTGGTGAAGCAGGAGTTGAGTTTGTTGGTGGAAAGAATTCGAATTTGCAAAAAGACTTTCTTGGTGCTACAGCTGATTCAAGATCAAAATGGCTTTCAATGGCTTGAGGTTAGAGTAGGCACTAGAGGGTAGCTTGAACTACATTTCTTGGAAGGACAGGATGGAGGCAGTGCTTGAAGATAATGGCTTGAAGGAATTCATTGACAATGATGTTCCTAAGCTTGCGTCATGAGATGCTGCCAAGATTGATGCATGGAAAAAGAAGGTGGAAAAGGCAAGGAGGATTCTATTGGATGGAGTACGAGACCACATTGTCTCAAGACTCCATGGGAAATCCACACCATATGCTATGTGGAAGGCTTTGGCGGATCTTTTCCAAAGCAGCAACGACCATAGGAAATTGGCGCTCAAAGATAAACTCAGGAAGATCAAGATGGAAAAGGGCGACAACATTCCAAAGTATCTCACGAAGTTTTTCCAATGTCGGGATGAACTAGGGAGTGTGGGAATAACTGTTGCCGATGATGATTTGGTGAGCTTGGCTCTCTTGGGACTTCTTAAGAGTTGGCACAGTTATGAAGACTCTATCAACGGGCCATTAAAAATTTCGGATTAGGGCAATGGTGGATCAGGCCAGGAGGAGTTCAGGTGGAACACCAGAGATGGCTCTTCATCAAAGCATGATGATGAAGAGGATAGTACTTTGGCTGCCAAGGAGAAGAAGGGGAAGGGGAAGAAATTCCATTCTAAATCTGAGTCTAAAGGCAAGAAGTTGGATATGTCCAAGGTGAAGTATTTTCACTGTCATGATGTTGAAAATGCAACAAGATGATGGAGCTTAGTGAAATGAAGTCGCCTTCACTAAGTGGGCCTGCAGGCTATTTTTGGCGCAAAGTCTATTTTTAGACATAGGGATCATGGTCTATGAGTTGCAGGATGCTATTTGTGGATGATTGGTCGAGTTGGTAAAAATAGATAGACCTCTATTTTTAGACATTGGGCGGTTTCTATTTTTAGACTGCGGGGCTAAAAATAGAATAGTCAAATATTATTAACCCTTAATAATATTTAGACTATAAACATTATCTTATCCTCTTGGAGCACTTCAGTTTGATGCTTGGATGTGGCACATGCAGCTGACAGAAGGAAATACGCTTTTCCTAAGGGTTAGTTGAGCTATTGCATGGTTGACTTCGGTTAGAACTCATGTGGCAGAGTTTGGTGGAGTTGATGAGACAGTTGGTGGAGTTGTGTTCGGTTTAACTTAGTTGAACTAGTTGTATTTAGTCTAACTGATAAATACAATAGTGATGAGTGGTGTGAATTAATTATTAATTAATTCACTAATTATTAACTCATAAATCAACTAAATAACACATCAGTTAACTGCAATGCATGGACAGTTCAGTGAAGACCAGTGTTAGAGGTGGGTGAAAGGGCGTGATTGACTATCAGTGTGACCATTGATTGTGCATGATATTTGCACACACTTTGATGGAGATTGCCAATGAGGATTGCGTAGTTGGAGCTAGTGGGATTCGAACTTGGATCTCACTCATTACTCACTTGGATTGCGCAGTAGAGGCAGGCATACTTGTGGAGGAGATTTGAACCCCTGACTTGTTCAAATCTCATATAGTTTGTGTGTAGCTTTTGGAGATAGTACTGAGTACTTGTGAGGAGTATTGTGCTATGTATTGTTACAAGTTCTCCATCATTATAATATACAGATAGTTGGGGGTTTTCAGCTATTTTCTTCCCCATTACATCCTGTGTTGATATGTGTGCTTGATTATGTTTTAATGAGCGCATGCCACTGCTTTCTCTTTCCGCATATTGATGATCAATTTTAGAAGAGGTTATGTATTATGCATGAAGCTTAAATAGTGTATAATCAGGATAATCTCGGTGAATAACTCAGCAAATTATTCAAATTTCCACATGGTATCAGAGAAGAATTGATCATCGGATCTATTACAGTGATTAAAATTATTTTCGGTAGACAGAGTCTGTAACAGGCCAGGTAGCCTCTGGATCCATACTTTCTTTGAAAGGTGATATATCCAGTGAATGCCCTTACAGTCGATCTCTGTGCTAGAAATAATTTTTTCTCACAGATCCAGAAGCAACTGAGTTTTGAGCTTGGAATTCGAATTTGCAGCAAAATTTGGAATTCGAATTTGCAGTAGTTTTCTTGGTGCCAAAGTTGAAATGTCTTTCAACGGATTGTGACTGGAATATGCCCTTGAGGGCAGTTCAAATTATGTTGCATGGAAGGACCGGATGGAGGCGGTATTAGATGATAACGAGCGGAAGGAGTTCATAGAAGCTAATATCCCAAAGCCTACTGATGCTGCTCAAGTTGAGGCTTGGCAAAAGAAGATGGTGAAATGTCGAAGGATTCTGTTGGAGGGCGTGAAGGATCACATTGTATCCAGCATGCATGGAAAAGCTTCTCCATACTTGATGTTGAAAGAGTTGACAGATTTATTCCAGAGCAAGAGCGACCAAAGGAAGTTGGCGCTCAAGGATAAACTCAGACACATAAAGATGGAGAAAGGCGACAATATGCCTAAGTACCTCACGAAGTTCATCCAATGCAGGGATGAGCTAGGAAGTGTGGGGGTGGCTGTCGATGATGAGGAATTGGTGAGCTTGGCTCTCCTTGGTCTTCCGAAGAGTTGGCATGCCTATCAGGATTCTGTCAATGGTCGGGAGAAATTGCCAGGATGGGAGTGACTTTGGTCGGATCTTGTGCAAGAGGAGATAAGGCGGAATACCAGAGACGGATCTTCATCAAAGGCATCTGATGAAGAAAATTTCACTTTGGCTGCCAAAGAAAAGAAGGGGAAGAGCAAGAAATCTTCTCATTCCGGTGCAAAAGGAAATATGCAGGACATGTCCAAGGTGAAGTGTTTTCACTGTCACCAACACGGACATTATGCCACAAATTGTCCGTAGAAGAAGAAAAATAAGCAAGCTGCTGGATCTGCAGTGGGAGAGGTCTTAGCCTCGCAGGTTGAGCTAGATTTTTCACTGATCGCATGCTTGGTCTCAAGTGTGATTGGATCAGTATGGTTCTTGGACAGTGGTGCGTCTTTTCACATGACTGGAGATCAAGATCTGTTTTCAGATTTGGATGAGAAAGATCTTGGAGTGCACATCGAGATGGACGATGATAGTAGATACAGTGCGACCGGTATCGGTACCATTTCCTTTGAGAGGGAGTTTGGTAAACCCTTCGTATTGAAGGAAGTGATCCATGTTCCAGGATTGAAGAAGAATCTGATCTCTGTGGCGATGTTAGAAGACAAGGGGTATGATGTTGTCTTCAGCGAGGGAAAACTTGGCTTCTGCGCGGTAAGACAATTTGGAGAACCCGAAAGATAGGAGTTCGAAGTCAGAACCTTTGCTCAGTTGCAAGTGGATAGGTTTTGCACGGCAATGGCATGCAAAGGCGGAACGATTAAGTGAAATTTCAGGATGATGGCGAGTTGTGGCACCGGAGATTGGGCCACCTTCACCATAGAGCTTTGAAGATACTGCAGCAGATTTCTACTGGGCTTCCTAAGGGCACTCTTGCGTAGTCAGATTAGTGCAAGGGGTGTACCTTGGGAAAATTTGTGAAAGCCACACTTTCACGAGAAGGATAGTTGTGCCACGACGATCCTTGAGAGAATTCACACAGACGTGTGTGGACCTTTCTCAGTAGCTTCGACAGCAAAGCATAGGTACTATGTGATCTTTGTTGATGATTTTTCTTGGAAGTGCTGGATCTTCTTCATGCAGAAGAAGAGCGAGACATACTCAAAGTTCTGTGAGTTTAAGGCGCTGGTTGAGAAGGAATCGGGGAAGCATGTGAAGGCTCTTAGGAGCGACAATGGTGGTGAATTCATCTCTTCTGAATTCAAGGACTTTTGCAGCACAGAAGGGATTCGGAGAGAGATCATTGCACCTCATAACCCACAGCAGAATAGGGTTGCTGAGCGGAAGAACAGAACGAACGTGGGTGTTGCACGGGCGATGTTGCATGATCAGGGCCTACCCCTTCACTTGTGGGCGGAGGCATGCAATACTGTAGTATATGTGCAGAACCATTGTCCTCACAAGATACTTGGCATGAGTACACCCGAGGAGGCGTTTTCTAGTAAGAGACCTGATATTTCCCATTTGAGGATTTTTGGTTCACCTGTCTAATTGCATGTGATGAAGGATGCCAGGAAGAAGCTGGATCCGACCGCAGAGGTTGGGATATTTGTGGGGTACACTGATACGCCCCACAACTATCGTGTGTATTTTCCAGACAGTCGCAAGACTGTTGTGCGACGGGATATCAAATTTCAAGAGGAGAAAGCCATGAAGTGTTCGCTTGAGAGGGAGCCACACTTACATGCAGATGAGGAGCTATTAGTTCCTAAGGAGGAGCTTCCGGATGTGGATTAGCCACAAGAGGAAGTTCATGGAGTGGAAAGCCTCGTAAAACCGACCATCGAGAGGGCGAGCGCACTACGAAGGCCGGCGGCGCTCAGATGCGGGTGTAGGACCACCTACAACAGGCACGAACCACTATGTCACGGATCAATTTCTTGGAATCATACTAACCATGTGAGCAAATGTATCGATGTAAGGCCATCCTCTTTCGAGGAAGTTTGTGGAGGGACCCGCGCCTTGGGTAGAATTCTGTGGTGGAAGAGTATGATTCGATTGTCAAACAATTCATGGAGATTGTTCCAGATAGGAGGAAATCGGTGGTGGAGTTGATGGATACAAGTGGAAAGCACGAGCGGATTTGATGGGAGTGTGGATAAGTACAAGGAAAGATTTGTTGCCCATGGATTCTCACAGATAGAGGGGATCGATTATGAGGAGACTTTTGCACCTGTTGCAAGGTACTCTTCCATACGGACGATCTTGGCTCTCTCAGTGCAGATGAGGTGGCACATCCATCAGATGGATGTGAAGACTACGTTCCTCAACGGAGTCATTGAGGAGGAGGTCTGTGAAACTAATCCAGGTTTCAGAGATCTTCGACGGTCGATCTGTGTGTCTGGAACTCGAGAAACCTGTGCGGGCCGGCAAGCACCTCGTGCTTGGTACACACGGATAGACAGTTATTTCACCAGACTTGGATTCTCCAAGAGTGAGGCGGATCCTAACCTGTACCAGATTGTGGTGGAGGGGAAGTTGCTGATCATTTTAATGTATGTAGATGATCTGATTTTGACGGGTGATGAGTTGTTGATACTTTCATGCAAGGAGGATCTTGCAAGAGAGTTTGAGATGAAGGACTTGGGCCTCCTTCATTATTTCCTGGGATTGGAAATTTGGCAGCGCAGTGATGGAATGTTTGTTTCTGTGGGGGTAAATGCAGAAATATTGGAAAATTCCTTTGTTTTAGCTAATATTACTCACCTCTTCTAGAAAATGGAAGGAAGAGGATACTTTCCTTGAAATGGAGATAGTAGGTTCCTGTTTGTAAGCAGGTTAATGGTGATGCAACTTATGTCATCAATCACATTGATATGTGCTATGTTGTTAACCAGCTTTCGCAAGCTATGGTTAAGCCTACCAAGCTCTTCTGGAAGGCAGGCAAGCATGTATTGCGTTATCTTAGAGGCACATCGGGATATGGCTTGTGGTACAGACAGGAGGATGAGGTGAAGCTTTGTGGCTTCACGGATGCAGATTGGGCAGGGAGCCCAACGAACAGAAAGAGCACATCTGGAGGGATCTTCAGGGGAGTGTCGGGTCGTATGATTTACGTGGAAGCGAGGGGGTCAACTCCCAGATTGGCGGGCGGGAGGTATGTGTGTGAGAAACGTGGCTATGTGACCGTATGGATGAGGAAGATCCTGGTCGGGTTGTTCGGGTCACACTTGGAGCCTACTGTGATTTATTGTGATAACCAGAGTTGCATTAAACTCTCGGCTAATCCAGTATTTCATGATAGATCCAAACACATCGACATCAGGTACCATCATATCAGAGATTGTGTGCGGCGGAGAATCATGTTACTTTCATACATTCCCACGGAGGATCAGGATGCTGATATCTTGACGAAGGCGCTCACCAGGAGAAAATTCGAATACCACAGAGGCAGGATAGGGGTTGCAGATAATCCATATACGTGAAAGTGTGAAAAATGCAGATGATGGGCGAGTAGTAGTCGCCTTCTGGTAGGGCCGCCAGAATTTATTTTTGGCGCAAAGTCTATTTTTAGACTATATACATTTTTAGACATATGGATCATGGTCTATGAGTTGCAGGATGCTATTTATGGATGATTGGTCGAGTTGGTAAAAATAGATGGACCTCTATTTTTAGACATTAGGCGGTTTCTATTTTTAGACTGTCGGGCTAAAAATAGAACAGTCAAATATTATTAACCCTTAATAATATTTAGACTATAAACATTATCTTATCCTCTTGGAGCACTTCAGTTTGATGCTTGGATGTAGCACATGCAGCTGACAGAAGGAAATACGCTTTTCCTAGGGGTTAGTTGAGCTATTGCATGGTTGACTTCAGTTAGAACTCATGTGGCAGAGTTTGGTGGAGTTGATGAGACAGTTGGTGGAGTTGTGTTCGGTTTAACTTAGTTGAACTAGTTGTATTTAGTCTAACTGAAAAATACACTAGTGATGAGTGGTGTGAATTAAGTATTAATTAATTCACTAATTATTAACTCATAAATCAACTAAAGAACACATCAGTTAACTGCAATGCATGGACAGTTCAGTGAAGACCAGTGTTAGAGGTGGGTGAAAGGGTGTGATTGACTATCAGTGTGACCATTGATTGTGCATGAGATTTGCACACAATTTGATGGAGATTGCCAATGAGGATTGTGTAGTTGGAGCTAGTGGGATTCGAACTTGGATATCACTCATTACTCACTTGGATTGTGCAGTAGAGGCAGGCAGACTTGTGGAGGAGATTTGAACCCCTGACTTGTTCAAATCTCATATAGTTTGTGTGTAGCTTTTGGAGATAGTACTGAGTTCTTGTGAGGAGTATTGTGCTATGTATTGTTATATGTTCTCCATCATTATAATATACAGATAGTTGGGGGTTTTCAGCTATTTCTTTCCCCATTACATCCTGTGTTGATATGTGTGCTTGATTATGTTTTAATGAGCGCATGCGACTTCTTTCTATTTCCGCATATTGATGATCAATTGTAGAAGAGGTTATGTATTATGCATGAAGCTTAAATAGTGTATAATTAGGATAATATCGGTGAATAACTCAGCAAATTATTCAAATTTCTACACATGAACATGGGCATCTTGCTACTAACTCTCTGCAAAAGAAGAAGAACAAGAAGGTTGTTGGAGCTGCAGCTGATGAGGCCCTTGCCTCGGAATTTGAGCTTGACTTCTCTTTTATCGCATGCATGATGTCAAGTGCATTGGGATTGATGTGGTATTTGGATAGTGGCACTTCCTTTCACATTATGAGAGATAAGGAACTTTTCAATGACTTGGAGGAGAAAGATCTCTAGATGCATATAGAGATGGGCGACGACGGATGGTATTGTGCTACCGGGATTGGTACCATTACCTTTCAAAGGGAGTCTGGTAAACCATTTAAATTGAAAGATGTTATGCATGTTCCAGGTCTAAAGAAAAATTTGGTCTCAGTGGCAATGTTGGAGAACAAAGGCTATGATGTTGTTTTTAGCGATGGAAATTAGTTCTTGCGACATAAAAAATGGTTCAAGCCAAGAGGATAGGGATTCGAGTTAAGAATATCTACAAGTTGGAGGTAGATGGTTGCGCTGCCATGATCGGCAAGGTAGAAAAAGTGGTGAGCCAAGATGAGGGCAAATTATGGCACAGGCGATTGGGGCATCTTCATCATGGAGCCTTGAAAGTCATGCAGCAAATATCTACTGGACTTCCAATGGGAACAATTGCTTAGTTAGATCAGTGCAAGGGTTGCACCATGGGGAAGTATGTAAAGTCCACCTTTCATGAAAAGGAAAACCATTCTTCGGGGATCCTTGAAAGAGTTCACACAGACATGTGTGGACCGTTCTCGGTTGCATAAACAAAAAAACATAAGTACTATGTTATTTTTGTTGATGTCTTTTCTCGTAAATGATGGATCTTCTTCATGCAGAAGAAGGATCAAACATTCTCAAAGTTCTGTGAGTTTAAGGCATTGGTGGAGAAAGAGTCGGGGAAGCAAGTGAAGGCTCCGAGGAGAGATAATGGTGGAGACAACATCTCTAACGAATTCAAGAACTTCTGCAGCAAAGAAGGAATTCGAAGAGAACTCATAGTGCCTCATAACCCATAGCAAAATGGGGTCGCGGAGAGGAAGAACAGAATGATCATGGGTGTAGCATGAGCGATGTTGCATGATCAGGGCCTACCAATGCATTTGTGGGCAAAAGCATGCAACACTCTGCTTTATGTGCAAAATTGTTGTCCTCATAGAGTACTTTGCATGAGTACACCTGAAGAAGCTTTCACTAGTAAGAAACCAGATGTTTCACACTTTAATATTTTTGGCTCATCTATTTATGTGCATGTGACCAAGAATTCCAGGAAGAAACTGGAGCCGACTGCTGAAGTTGGGATTTTTTTGGGGTACACAGAAACACCACATAATTATCGTGTGTATTTTCCTAACAGTAAGATGACTGTTATGCAACGGGATATAAAATTTGATGAGGGGAAAGCCATGCAGTTGTCGCTTGAGAGGGAGCTGGACTTGCATGCGAAGGAGGAACTGTTGGCTCCCAAAGATGAGTCTCTAGATGTGGATCGACCATAGGAGGAGGTTCATGGAGTGGAGGAGTCCACTCTCGAAGAGCCAACCATTAGAATTGGAAGAAGGCGTACCACAGAAGCTTATAAGCTGAGACTTGATGCTGCACAGAATGTAGGAGCCCCTACTTCGCAGTGTAGGCAAAGACAGTCTCCTGACTGATTTACTGGATACATGGCTCTCATGAGAAATTTTATTGTGACTAAATCGTCTTCCTTTCAGGAAGCAGTGTAGGAGCCCACATGGGTAGATGCAATGGTGGAGGAGTATGAATTCATTGTCAAAAATAGTGCTTGGGAAATTGTTCCAAGGCTGGTTGATAAATCAATGGTAGGTTCGAGATGGATCTACAAGGTAAAGCAAGTTGATAATGGGATTTTGGAGAAATACAAGGCCAGATTTGTGGCCTGGGGATTCTCACATATCAAGGGGATAGATTATGAAGAGACCTTTGCACCTGTTGCAAGGTATTCTTCCATAAGTACCATCCTTGCTCTCTCAGCACAGATGGGTTGGCACATTCATCAGATGGATGTGAAAACTGTGTTTCTCAATGGGATCATTGAGCAAGAGGTGTACATAGAGAAACCTGAAGGCTTTGAGACATTCAACAGTGAGTCGCATGTGTGCCAACTCAAAAGAGAAATGTATGGGCTGAAGCAAGCACCCCGTGCATGGTACACTCGGATAGACAACTATTTCACCTGACTGGGCTTCACCAAAGTGAAGCAGATGCAAACCTATACCAAATTGTGGTGGAGGGTAAGCTTTTAATCATTGTTCTTTATGTTAATGATTTAATATTGATTTGTGATGAGCAAATGATACACTCATGCAAGGAGGATCTTGCAAAGGAGTTCGAGATGAAGGATATGGGCCTCCTTCATTATTTCCTTAGATTGTAAATATGGCAGTGATATGGTGAAATTTTTGTTTCTCAAGGCAAGTATGCAAGGGAGATACTGGGTAAGTTTCACATGGAGGGATGCAAACCCATGGATACTCCTCTTCCAGGAAATTGGAGGAAAGAGGATGCTACTTCTGGAGAGGTAGTGGATGCTACTATTTATCGACAAGTAGTGGGTTTGCTAATGTATCTAGTGAACATGAGACGAGACATTTGCTATGCGGTTAACCAGTTGAGTTAAGCCTACAAAGCTCTTTTGGAAGGCAGGTAAAAATGTCCTGAGATACCTGAGGGGCACATCAAAGTATGGTTTATGGTACATATAGACAAATGAGGTGAATTTGCATGGCTTCACGGATGCATATTGGGTTGGAAGTCGAATGGAAAAAAAGAGCACATCAGGGGGGATCTTTAGTATCAGATCTACAATTGTTTCTTGGTACAACGAGAAGAAGAGATCCGTGGCACTTAGTTTAGCGGAAGCGGAATACATGGCAGCAAGTCAAGATGCATGTGAGGCTATCTGGATGAGAAATATCCTGGTTGGTTTGTTTGGTTCTCATTTATATTTGACAGTGATTCATTGTGATAATCAGAGTTGCATTAAACTCTTGATTAATCCTGTGTTTCATGATAGATCTAAGCATATAGATATCTGGTACCATCATCTCAAAGATTTTGTGCAAAGGAGGATCATGTTGCTTCAGTACATTCCCATGGAAGATCAGAATACAGATATTCTGATGAAGGTGCTCACCAGGAGCAAATTCGAATACCATAGAGACAAGATCTGGGTGAAGGATAATCCCTTTCTTGTTGAGAGGGAGTGTTGAGATTCAACAAGAATATCCTAGTGAAAATTAAACACCTACACTAGGATGGAGCCTCAAGCTATTTTTAGGTGGATGTCTATTTATAGATGCATGAGAAAATTCTATTTATAAATGCATGTCTATTTATATATGTATGTGCAATTTCTATTTATAGATTGAATGTTTATTTATAGATGCATGTCAACTATTATTGTACATTAATATTAGTTGGACAATAAACAATAATATTTTCTGAATGAGCATTTGGAAATAGTTAACTGAAGTGGAAAATCAGTTAGCTAAAGGAATTTCGAGTTAAAAGGTTGGTTGGCGGGACATGCAAGTGGACTTAGTTGTAATGAGTGATTCTAAGTTGTAACAGAGTTGGAAGTGCAACTATGAATGTTGTAAAGTAGTTTAACTCAGTTGAGTGAGTTAAACTCAGTTGTGCTAGTTGCAACTGAAGATACACTAGTGAGAGATCAAGTGAATTAATTATTAATTAATTCACAATTAGTGGTCTCACAAACAACTGAATATTTACTACTATTAACTGCATGCATGTTAGATCCAATGGAGAGCCAGTTGAGTTCTAGGTGAAAGGGAAGTAAACTATCAGCTGTGACATTATCTAGTTGCACACACCACACACACATTGGATGTGCCCATGAGGATTGCGCAGTCAAGGCAAGAAGGATTACACTCATTCAGGTATTTCTATCAGTTGGGATTGCACAGTGGAGGCAGGTTGTCTGGAGACAATAAATTGGCTAAGGAAATTGCATATTTTTGTATGACAGTGTGAGACTGTTAGCTCATGTACTGAGAGCTCTTGGATTAGAGATTTGTATGTAATTGTTTCATGATCCATGATATAATACATAATAGAAGATAGTGGGGTTTTTAGTTATAAGCTTTCCCTAGGTAAATTATCTGTGTTATGTGTGATTGATCTTTCTTCATGATATTGTGATTGGCGATTGTGTTGTAAATTTCCACAAAGATAAGTAGAAATGATTATGTATTTAACAATAGTATATTGTTAGATTAGGAGAATCCATGACATACATGTATTTTGTATTAAATTTCTACACATATTTGGGGATATATATTGAGGAAAAAATGACATAAATATTGATAATATAATGGGGGTAAAGGGTTTTTATATAAGTAGGTATAAAAAATTGGAGCTCAAAGTTAATGAAAAAATATAAAGGGGTATAACAAATGTTAATGAAAAATGGATACCTACAATACCTAGTGAAAGTATGGGTTTTTTTTATATTGGGAAAGTATTGGGTTTGTATTGGTAGGGGGTTAAACAATGTCATTCATAGAGGTATTTTCCATTATGTAGTCAAATTAACAGTATTTTTTAGTATGCCATGAACAAACATGATATGTCGGAGGTTCATTGAATGAAGCCCTCATGTTACTAGTCTAACAATTAGCTCTGATGTCACTTTGTAACACTCCTTCCCACCCACTTGCACTAGCTCGGGCCATGAGAGGTGTTACTCACTGAATTCACTCGACTTGCAAGGTCTATTATGATGATGGAGTCACAAAAATCTTCATTTTTTCAACTTCTTAGAATCTCAAATATGATGCTATCATTTCGTTCAGCTCATCCAGAGCTTTCTGCTGATATAAATTTTATCTAAATCTGGTTGTTGGATTAAGAGTTATTCCCTTCTAAAGTTTAGCTTATCATATTAGGCCATGTCAACATTGGGCTACCACATGGCACCCATGTTACCCACGTGGCATTCAAGTGTGACCCACAAGACCCTACCATGTCAACAAAAGGGGGTCCACTTCTTCCCAGGTACTTATGTGAACTCCATGTGGTTGTTGCGATGTCATCTCAGGCATGAGGCCAATAAGGTCCTTCCCCTATGTGTTTTTCAGGTTTTCTCTATTATACACATTTAGGGATTGATTCCTGATCTAAGTGGGATCCACAGGAAATACCACATCGGACCAACCATTCACTCGTCAACTTCCCATTTCGTTTTGTAACGACACAATGGCCATGGTGGTGGGTGGCGGTTCGATGACAAGGTTCCACCTTGGAATCACGGGCATATCGACCTGCTCCCTATTAGTCGCCCACTTTCATGAGAATTTAATGAAAATTTTCCTACAGACAAGAAATGGACGATGTTAAGACTCCATGTGGCCCCTACCACATCAATCTAGCATGGTCCTATTGATTCCTCCCTTCTGGAGTTTTGAGAGGCTCCTTCGTTAATGTATTTTTATTTGGGATCTGATCATGATGGGGTAATAGACCCATGTCATGCCGCTCTAAAGTCATACTGCCATCAACATTTATGACTTTACTTTTCACTTGCAACACATACAATGGGGCAAGTGTCATTGATTATGTAATTTGTTCACAAAGTTTGATAGAAAATATAGATGAAGTTAAGATTGGAGAGCATAATTGGGACTTAAAATCAGACCATAACACAATTTATATGAAGTTATCATGGGTAGAATAAATGCAGCATAAGAGAAAAACCCAATGCTCTTGGCAATCACTACCAAGGGGCAAAATTCTTCTAACACAAGAAAATTGTATTATCTTCAAGACAATGTTGGAGAGATTAATTCAGAAAGAGAAAATTGGTTTCCAAAGCTTCAATAGTCATGAGTTAACAAATATAATTCAAAGGGCACTTGAGAAATTCAAAAGAGCAAAAAATAGGAAATCAGAATCAAATTTTTTTCCTGTAAATTCTTGGTTTGATGAGGAACAAAAAATGACAAGGATAGCCTTGAAAAAGATATGGAAGGAGAAGATAAATGTAAAGTTATATAAGCAAATACTAAAAAGGAAAAAAGATGAGTTCATGCAAACATGGCGAGAAGAGTTAATATACCTAGGCAATAATAACCCAAAAATTTTATGGCAGGAACTTCAACCAAGGAAGAAGAAAATCAAAAAAAATATTACAGCTAAGAAATGGTTTGAATATGCAAGACACATCTATGAGAAAGAATCATAGGTTGAGCCTCCTCCGAGGTTCAACACAACTACAAAGCTCTTCACATTACAGGAGGTGGAGATTGGAATTAAAAAGCTAAAAGCAAGAAAGGCAAAGAACTTGGTTGAACTTCAAGAAAAGTATCTAAAATGGGGAAGGATCACTCTTGCACTGCACATCATGGAAATATTCAACAACATCATTCAACAAGGATTCCCAAGAGACTGGACAACTAGCTTAGTAATACCCTTTTTTAAAACTGAGGACATGAATAATCCGTCCAATTATAGAACAATTATGATCAATCCTTTGTTTGAAAAGCTCTTCGGCATCATGGTAGAAAATTGAATTAGTAAGTGGGTAGAAGTAAAAGAAAAGAGGGAAAAAGGAAAAGCAGGTTTTAGGCCGAAGCATTCTACAGTGGATCACGGTATCACATTGAGACACATTATTGAAAATGTTTGGGGGGATAAAGAAGAAGTATTCTGTTGTTTTGTTGACTTCAAAAAGGCATTTGACACAGTCCCTAGAGATAAGTTGTGGTGTAGAATGGAAGAACTTGAAATTCCTTTGTATTATAGAACTGTTGTCCATAGACTTTATGAAGAGGTGAAAGTCAAAATTAGAACCTCAGCAAGTATTTCAGAAAGCTTTAGAAGTGACATTGGAGTCAAGCAAGGTTGCCCTCTATCCCCTACTCTTTTTGGTTTATATATTGATAAACTGGAAGAGTGGCTAAATTTGCAAGGTGGGGATGGTGTTCGGTTGGGGGAGTTTGTGATAAATCTTATTTTATATGCTGATGATCTTGTATTTATTTCTAAATCGGCCCATGGATTGCAGATGCACCTATATGCCCTTGATAATTTTGTAGAGCAGTGGGGATGCAATCAATATTAGTAAGACCAAGATAATGATTTTCTCTAATAAAAGGAAGCATAGTCATCATGTGTTCTTCTTCAATGGAAACATTCTTGAAGAATTAAATGAGTACAAATACCTCGGGATCGATTTCAACAACAAACTTAATTGGGAGGACTGAAGAAAGAAGAGAATATTAGGAGGGTGCAAAGCATTATATGCTCTTCAAAACATATGTAGAGAGGCAGAGTTATGGGATTGGAAAATGATTAAAGTGCTTTTTGGACACCTAGTTTGTCCAGTGATGTTATATGGGTGTGAATTGTGGGCTAGCAGCACCCCTGTCTCAAAATGGAAGCAAATTGAGAAAATCCAAAAACACTTGATCATGAGTGTTATGCGAAATTATGAATTACGGATAAAACACATTCCCTAAATGTGGTGTTATGCATTTAGAACAACAGATCAAAGACTTTGCATATTACTTTTCCTAATAGTAAATAGACACACAGAAAGATTGGGAAACTTACTTGGAGTCCAAGCGCTTCCTATTCTCCTTCTGTCGCTCTTGTTGTAGCTTCCAATCCAAGCCTGATTTCCATAATAGTTCCTGCAAGTATAAACAATAAACAATAAAGAGATTGCAATATACAGATGGCTATTCACTTTAATCAGTTAAATCAATGAAACATGAAACATATACATCAGATAAGAATCCATAATATGAAAGATAAAATCTTATACAGATACATATGTGGGAAAGTAAGTAGCAATATTTATTAATGGATAGAAGGGGGAAGTTACAACCAACAATTGATTTGATGTCACCAACTCCAGCATCATCCCGACCTCATCACAAATGAACATCCCTCCAGCAACATATCACTCAAATCAAACCCTCAACTGAGATTCCAACAACATTTCTCTATAAAATTGTTTCCTTCTCAAGCACTAATATCTATGCTCAATTTATAGATCAGCTGAAGATAGTTTCACAATAAATTACTTTCTAATAATAGGCAAGACATGTTTCCTAGCTTAGAGGTGTTGAATGGACACATGGATTCGAAGATTGATGCATATGCACTCGTCTAGAAGGCACTGGCCATGTGGAGATTTTGGAACAATGATAATTTCGCTCCCAATTGACCAATGCACCATTGAGTGTCGGGAAGTGCTTTGCAGAGCACCCTTGAATGGAGGTGGCTGCATATGCAAAGCAGTTAGTCCCTTAAGAGACTGCATTCGTGAGCTCATAGGTGATATAACATGTACTCAAATCTTGGAAACCTTGCAATGGAAGTCATGGATGATTTTTTCTTGTTCTTTGTCTTACGACATGTAGCAACTAAAATGATAGGGGATGATAGACCCTATTCATTGGTTTTGGGAATGGTGCCCAAATTGACCTATAACAGATTGCCCCCTAAAGCATGAAGTCAGAATAATAATAACAATATTTTTTGAATGAGATTCTTTACACTGTGATGGGCTGGAGCTGAAGCGGAGTGGCAACTTGCATCAATACTACAATACATTACATCATGATATATCCTCTTGATCACGAATTAATGAGGGAAGGAATTCCCATGCTTAACACATAAACTATCTAATAACATGTACATAGTGCAAAAAATCGTCTACATTGGAATGTTGCCCAATACAGACATGCCTACAGATATAGGCCCATGTTTGGATGACAATCTATATGTAAGGTCACCATACAAATGATGTGTACAATAATTTTGAAATCGCAGCCCGGATGGCTGAAACTAGATCCGGGGTCTTCTTATCTCATTCACTCTACCGTTTGGGTACAAGTCTAGCCATGTGAATATATGATTTGTAGTCAAATATGGTAAGACATCATTTGATTACCAGCCAATGATGTGAGCTATTAAAAAATGTGAGAGAACCACCATTGATGTCAATGGCTCTCAAGGTACTGCAGTACATTTCGTAAGGCATGAATAGATGATTTGATGTCGAATGCAAAATAAAATATTTCAGTCAAAAGTTCGGAAGCGAGGATCTTGTCAATGCTGTAACAAGCCTCATGGTACTGGAATATGATGTTTCTAAGTAAAATTCCTAGATAATGATTTGATGTTGACAAGAAGCCACTTTATTGCGAAACGGGAGTTATTGATTTCGGAGAAAAAGTATGACTTGATATAGAAATGTTTAGGGATGACTGTCATGAGAATGAAGGTTTATGCGTATTGCAGAAGGATGAGTATTCATTGGATGACTTCTCTTGAACATATCGGTGACACTGAGATGAGTTGGCAGCATTGACCCAAAACTGAAGTGAAGGCATAATGAACCATATGTATGAATGAACCATCATGAATATTACACAACCCAAACAATCACGGTGATGGAGTGAAGTATGTTCAAGAGCGACCTATTACTGTAAAAATTTTTGTTCACTTTCCCAAATTTTCCCCGGTCATTTTTCAACCAGTACCTATTTATTTTTTTAGAAAATTTGAGGAGGATAACATTTGCTTGATCTATAATTCAACCCTTCGGGCTAATAGTGTATCGCTATTTAATAATTTAATGAGTCTAGCGATGAATTAAACTCAATTCTTGCCATGATCGACAAGGCCATCGCTATTTTATGTTTTAATGAGCCTAACGAAAGTGAAAACCCGATCCTTTTTCATATTTAGAGAGTTTGAAAAAGAGGACGAAAGAAAACTCCATAAGTACTTTTTCATAAAGTTGTCACTCAGATTCGAAAAAGTGTAAAATAATATCTGAGAGAACCTCCTAGCCATGTTCGACTAAGGCATTCCTTTTTCGTAAATAATCTATCTCAATCTAGAAAAGGCTTAAACTTATACTAAGTAGATATCAATTCATTTACTTTTATGAGGTCAAAAAGACAAGTGCTTGGAAATCTTTTCATATTATCGTAGTCTGAAAAGAGCTAAAAGAAGACTCCAAGGGTTCCTTTTTCGCTGTTATCGAAGCTCGAAAAAGAGATAAAAGTGCACTTCAAGTCCTTTTTCATTTTTAACAAAGCTCGAAAAATAAGGATAAAAGTATGCTTTGTGGTCAAATCATTCTTAAAATAAATTTGCACGACTAATATGTTCATTAGTTGTAAAACCTATTCAGAGCAACATAAATGGATTAAAAATACCTGTTTCATGATAAATATAGAATAAAACCATAGTCACAGCAATAAATATGATTTGCAAATAATAAAATGACTAATTAAAAGAGTTTTACGATTAATTTTTACCATTTGAAAGTTACCATTTGCATTTTGGAGCTATGAACTTGTTTTTGCCCCCAAACTTCAGCCGTTGATTGCGATCGATTCCGTGGATGGTTTTCATCATCGTTTGATCCAGGTTGGTGCCATAAACCCTCTCTTTCTTTCAGTAGTCAATTCATTTCCTTTCATTGCAAATTTTTATGGATTTGGGCCCCTTAGGGTAAATTATTTTTCCAAAGAGGGAAACGCACCCTTGAGCATCGAAAAATGCATTGTGGAGCACCTAAATTGAAGCCTAGGTGCATATGTAACACACTGTCGCTTGTTCAAGACTGCATTGAGCACAATTCACATTCTTGATTCTTTCAATGTACCCAAAATTTGCCTAATTTTTTGCATGAAAAAGTCTAATGAGACTTATGGTTATGTTTCATGATTCCATCAGACTAGAATGATGATTACTTGGAGAGAAAGAGAATATGAAGAACAAAATATGATTGCCCTAAAATATCTAGGTACAATAAGAGACCTACGATATTGTGGGTTGTTAAATTACTTTCGCTTGTCATGGATGAGGCAATAAATCGAACCCTTGTAGTTCTTAGTTTGAGCAGGGGATCTAGCTATCGAGGCATTTCACATTAGGAAAAAAGTGGTTCCTATTACTGTGGAAAATGTATATTTTCTGACAGAATTGTCAAGGAGAGGCTTGCTTATTTCCCTCTCAGGGTCTACTCTTGGAGGAGATACTGTGAGAGATTATGTTTTGCAGTATTGCTATCCAGGGGCAGAGCTAAGCAAGGGTGCGAAAATAAACATTTGTGACATTCATTATTTGCCTTCAAGAACCATTCTTTTCATGATCGCAAAGCTTGCCAGCATCGTTACACTACATGTAGCGAATAGATCATATATGCAGTATGCGTAGAGTGCATGGAACCAACAATCTTCAACTGGTCTAAAGCTATACTTTCTAAGATAAAAGAAAAATTGAACAAGGCAAAGGGAGGAAGGAAGAAAAACTTCAGTTATGGTTCGATCCTAATTTCATTTGACTTAGAGCGGATTCCACTGATGCAGCCAAAGCATGTGACACTGGGTGTGTGTAACCCTAGAGATCCGAGGATGCAGAGATGGGTAGAACTAATGGCTAGGCATGCAGGCAATCATCCATTTTTTTCTCAACTACATTCTTCACCTAGTTCAGGCGACAAGTTATCGCCATTGATGAGTATGCATACGCAGGCATCGATTTCCGAGGAGATCTAGACTTAGATTTACCAGAAGGTGCTCAGTGGGGTGCAATAGGTAAGAATGTTTTGACCATGTTTTTTTATTTTTTCTAAGGTTTATACAATGTTTTTGTATTTTGATGTTTTCCAAAGACTAAACTAAAGTTTTAACGTAATTCAGATTTTGGTCGAGTTCAACCGGTGGAGGAACCAAAGCATGGAGCAGATGAGCCAGTAGAGAGGGCTATCGGGAGAGCAGTCCTTCAGGATTTAGACATGGCTGAGACTTTGTCTGAGCTTCGACAACACATAGAGGGGTTGACCTTTGGGATTCCGGATTTCCAAATTGAAGAGTTACCCATGCGACTGCAACATCGTACTATAGGCATTCCTAACCGCTGGATGCAATTACTGTGTAGGATAGCTAGATCTATAGCATGTTACCATGAGCATCACTAGTTTACTTTTGACATTTTGCATACATGTTGAGGTTAGATGACCAATGTGTCTTGGGCACAATTTTTTGTAAAAACCTATAACTATCTATCTATTTGATTTCAATGTTTTCTTATGTTTATTGCGCAATCCTATTCAATTATGTGAATGTTTCTTTACATGTGTTGCAAATGTCTGTCTAAAACATGATTAGCTAAAGAATCAGTCAATGTGTTCAAGTTTCTAGAAATGTGTTGATATTGATTAAAATCAAAGTGTCTTTCCAAAAGTCAAACTCTTAGGAACTGTTTCGGGAAATAACTCCCTAGAGGTCGTTGGGTCAAAAACCTCCACAGATCAGGGCATGCTATTCAAGAAGGACTCACACAACCACATTTGTATGCTAAAAACTAGATATTATCGATTGTAGAACTCACCCATATATCCTACGTTTGATGTAGATCCCGCGGGGTCCAAACCCCTGGAAACCCTTCTTCCTCTTCAACCTGGAAATCAAGAAGAACATGCACAGAAATCTAGTTGTACAGCATATAGTTCTCCTAAATTTCAGTGTAATCCATGTGAAACATCATATAAACAATAATAAATGCTTAATTAATAATCTTTTCACATATGCAAGCAGATATTAACACGTGAATTCAGGAACAAGATGGTTCTTCCTCATTACAAACAACATGTACAATAATAGAAAAGTGGAGAGATCACCTGAATCCTTCCACGATCTTCGAACAGACCGTCGTCCGGATCCGTCCCACCCTTACCTCGCTAGGACTCTTTCAAGACTTGTGCACAAGAGATGACATATAAGCTGATGAACATCTCCAAGAAACAAGGGTTTCCTGTAAAAATCTGGGAAGTGCAGGAGGCACGAGAAATCAGACTTGAATTGGGCTCCAACAGAGTACAATGTCTATAATTTTCCTCTCTCCCTTAGGCCATGCATATGAGGGGCTTTATACTCCCTCAAAGTGGTTTCAATCAATTGGAAACAGTTGGCCATGGGCTGGGGTGGTTGAATTACGGGAATAACCATCAACCCAGCCTCGAAAATAGGAATTTTTATATAATTTTTAATGATTTAATGGCATACGCAGAAAAGTATCTCTGGACTCGCGTATACACGCGGAAAAATTCTGGGCATACCCGCGTATGGGATTTTAAACACTGTTTTTTATGAACTTTTATTCAAGTCTGTAGGAATGGGTGCCCAAGGCCAAAGAGACAATCATGAATCACATGAGGGTGAAAAATGATGCTATAATAGATGCCCCCTAATATATGAGGTCAGAAGGGGTACATGATGGCCGAAATGTATTATGTGCATAGAAAGAACTTCGCGAGGACAAAAGAGGACTTCACCAGATTTCAGCCTGCCAAAAACCAATGAAAGAAAACAGAGAGTCAACTCATGTCTGAGGCGGGCATACCCATGCTCAGTCAAAAATATATATAGAAAGTACAGAATAGATCCAGAATGTATACAAGTATAGCTGAACTGAAAGTACATAATGATTCATCTGAGCAGGGCCCAGAAGTGTTAGGGTCCCGTGATTTGGCCGATTGGCTAGCCAAATGACGATGTAACATCAAACCAAGCTTTGGAGCCCAAGGACCTAGCCTTCCTGGACTCAGAGAGGGCTCTCTCTATAAGTGCAAAAGATGTCGGTGTGTTTACTTGCGAGGTTCTGATATTAGGCTAGTTATGAAGTGTGTTTTTGGTTTTTTTAGTTTTTAAGTTTGTGAGGGATGAAACTGATCAAATACATAAACTGGATGACAAGATGTAGATAAATTGGGCTATGGGGTCAAACAGATCAAGGAAGCTATGAGGTGATGATGTAAAGCTGTTGTAGGGCCGATTTGATTCACAGTAGAAGGGATCTCTGGGAAAAATGGATTAAATGAACAATAAGTTGGTGAAAGACAAGGGATTTCAAGTGCAAACTAGCTAATAGCAGACATAAAGATGTAATAGCAAGCCATTAATCATGCTAGGAATAACTATAAGCTAATCAATACATAGGAAATCAAACATTCCAGCCATACATAGAGGTATAAGACCCTCTAACTTCGGGAAATAGCTATCAGACTTTGGGGAAAACACATGAGACAAACTAACAACTCATAAACTATGCCGAAACGCCTAAACATAGTCTCTAAGTCATTGGGCACTTGGAAAAATAAGTTTTCATAGTTTTAGGCAAAGGGCTAGATCGGGACTAGGCCTCCTTGGTTCAACAAAATGATCAACAAATCAGTCAAAGAGAAAGTTTTATGGATAGAACTATGGGCAGCTGATAGGTAGGTAGGGCAAACCATACATCCTACTCAACATACATGGAACTGATGAATAAAACTTAGCAACAATACCTTAGGTTACTAAAGAGCAGCGAAGAATTCTTTAGCATAACTAAGGGAGAAGAAAACATCAAGCTATGAAGATTCAGGGATTTTGAGGTGCCTCCATGGGCATGTCTCAAAATCAATCTTTACTGATCTATAGCAGCAAGAAATATGAATTATGAGTGAAAACTAGAAGACAAAACACATTTAAGAAGCACTATACCATTCTACCATGTCAAGGAATCCATCAACAAGCCTTCAACATTCCTCAAAAGCATCCAAGAGGCAATCCAAACATCATAACTCAAGTGTATTCTTCAAAGATCATATGACCAATGCATTAATTCTTCTCTCAAGTTCAGCCTCTGATTTACAATGAGAACCATGGAATAAATAGGCTTGAGGAAGGAAAACCTCATGGAGCAACTAGCTATCCCATTGGCCAAGTCAAAATATCTAAACTTGTCCTTGAGGCTTTGCAAAGCCCAAGGCACAAATATCCCATAAAATATCTAAAAAACTGCTAAAAACGGAAATTATATTGACTTTACATGATTTCCCAATGATAAAAATAGCTTAACGCACATTTGGGAAAAGCAGATTTTTGGAGTTCAAAAATTACAAAAATACTTCATATTTATGCCTGAAAAAGGTCCCCTGACTTGCTGGATGCAAATGGCAGCCTTCCCGATGTCAAAATGAGGCTCATGATGGCTCGTTGGAAAGCTCTCTGTGTCTGCTTTCCGGCGCAAGTAGAATCATCTCAATCTGATCTCTGAAAGTCCCTCAAAACTGTACATGTGCGCAAAAACCCAGAAAATAGCAGACTGCTGATATGGCGGGCAGAATGTGCAAAATGAGGCTGTTTTTCGCCAATTTGAGGGGGCGAATGATCTTCAAATGCCCTGAAAATCGCTGGAGACCTGCTCATGGAATTATGGAACCCATTGGGATCATTCTCCTCCCTTGACAACTCATCAAACTGAAATGGCGCATTTATGAGTTTTTGGCGAAAAACCCAAAAATGCCAAAAAACAAAAAGTTTCCGAAACAGGCCCAAAATTGGCATGCATGACCCTCAAGGGTCCATAGAAACATGCTACGAATTTGAAGCCAAAATATCGAGGGCTGATATGCTTTTTTCTTCTTTCCGTGCTAGGCGCCTCTCCTTCAACTTCTTCAATTTTTCTTGTGCTACCTTCAATTTTCGCCTGGCAAACTGATTTAGCTTCTGAAAGTGAAGAGTCCTTTTTCTCTGTAGCTCAAGATCCCTATTTTCCTTCTCAAGCTTTGTTTCCAAATTCTGGTTAGCCCTCTCAAGCCATGCTTCCTTGTTTTCCTCAATTTCCTGCTCAAGGAGGGTAGTGAGAGGAAAAGCTTCGAATTGAGCTTGTTCTTCTGCTCTCTGTTTCTCCAAGGCTCTTCTAAGACCGATAGTCTTAGGCCTCTTTCGCCTAGGCTGGTCCTCCTCCTCTTCATCATCAAACTCGCCAATGAGCTCTTCAATTCTTACTTGTGCCTTTTCTGCCTCCTTTTTGTACTTGATCGCCCTTGCCTCATGAATGGCTGCATGATACTTCATTTGTTTGTTTTCAACCTCCAAGAAGTGGTTGAAATTCCTCGCCCTTTGAAGATCTTCTTGTAACACTTCAATTTTCTCTTCTTTGTGAATGAGGAGGTTTTCAAGGATGCGGGCCTCATTATCACTATCATCACTTTGGATAGGGATAATAGCTAATTCACCTCCATGCTTTGCACTTTCTCCAATTTTACTTTTGCCTTTGAATGCCAATCTAGCGCTTTTTCTCCTTGGCAAGCTAGAAGTTGTCTTTTTGGGAAATTTCCTCTTTTTAGGAACAGTTTTGGTCACTATCAAGGAGGCAGCTTCAGCTTGCTGTCCTTCCTCAACATCCTATCCAGCTTGTGGCTCAAAAGGCGCTTCAGTTGTTTGCTCAACCTGCTGCTCTTCAAATTCTGTCTGCTGTTGTTCCTCTTCCTGTACTTGCTGCTGTTCATCAACCGGTAGCTGCTGCTGATCTTCAAACTCTGGCTGCTGCTGTCCCTCAATATCTAGCTGCTGCTGTCCCTCAAAATCTAGCTGCTGCTGCTCACTGCCTTCTTTTCCTCCCTGTAGTTCACTGCCCTCTCCTTCTCCCTGTTGACTTGGCTGCCCAGTGGTCATTTTGAGTTTTTTAGGTGTAGGCCTACTAGACAAAGGCACTGGGCGATGGACAGGCTGAGTAGGAGACACATGAACATGAGGGACAGTGGCGAAATATGCATGGCTAATGAATGAGTCCCATGAAACCCCTTTCTTCTCCAGTTGGTGTAAAAAGATAATCTTGATCAATGAATGATGAAAGAGAGAAGGGATTTGCTGAGGTGGAGCCTTCTTTTGGGCAGTAGCTGCCATTTTCTCTATGCTTTTGGACAAAAAATATGGAAGGTTTAATTGCCTACTTCTGGTAAAATGCATCAACAAGCGAACATGATAGGCAAAAATTTGGCTAAACCTCCCTTCACAAGTGAAATATCTCATTATGGCTTTCATCAGCGGAGCATAACTGTCAAGAAGATAGGAGAAGGGGAAAATAGCAGTGATGGTTTCCCTATGTTTAGGCTTGATGAAAGGTTTATAATCCTCCAGATCAAGATGCGCTTGTTTAAACCACTTTTCACCATGATACGGGATTCTGGTAGCCTTGGATACATACCTTGGGGAGATTTTGAAGTCAAGACCTGCTAACTGGAAGCGTTTGTCCTCGAATCTCAAAGCGCACAAATGTGTAAGTGGCGAGAAACTCTTGACTTCTTCTATCCTCTGACAGAAATCAAGACAGCCTACTTCATGGAAATTGAAAAGCACTGATGGGTGAGCATTGATTTCTTCTATGGAGATAGGCTCATATCTCTTATGTGGACCGCTCTTGTGATCTCGTTTTGGAGGCATTTTGACTTTGACCAAACTTTGAAGAGGCAAACTGCCTTTACTGTATGAACAATGCTTTGCTAGATTGAAACTGGCCACTAGACTGTTTGGACAAATATGGACACTGTGGTTTTGAATAGAATGTAACAATGTTTCCTTTGAACAAACCACCTCTGTACTTCTTAAAAAAAACAGCCCTCCAACTCTGGATATACCTCAGCTAGGCAAACTTTTTAACAATGGTACCATGTGTAAAAGATGGGGTAACTGCTTTGTAGATTCCCTGTGCACAGTTTTGAACAATCACCCCTCTTGTGAATTTGTTAGAGGCCAACCTACACTGGTATTTGTGTTTTCAAAACAAAACTCAAATATAAAAACCCTGCTTTTCAGGTCATTCACCTTGAAAAATACCTCTGTCAACAGATTTCTGTAGAGACCATACAGTGGAAAGAAAGGAGACCTTTTGGTTAGGTGAAATATTAGCCCTCTGTGTGTAGGAAAACACCTTTCACTTGTGAATTTTGAGAAATCAATCACCACCTTTGTGCCTCTGGCCTCAATGTTTAAGGTTTCAACCATCAACAACCCTGCCCTTTAGAAAGTGGCTCTGTTCACCTTCAGAAAACCCTGTTAACAAATCTTCAACATGATACAATTCTTACTCTAAGAAAGGCACCCAAGTCTAATGTACAATACTAAAAGTCCACCAACACCTCTATACCCCTGCCTCCAATGTTTAACTTCTCATCAACAAACTCTGCCTTTTTAATGTGCTGTCATCTTTGGAAGTTCTCTGTCAACAAACTTACAGTAGTGAAATACAGTGAAATAGGGGCAGATCTCTAGAAAGGGCTTGTTGTGATAAGTGTTTTGATAACCCTGTTCTTCATAAATGACCTTCCCCTCGAAACATATCACAACAACAACTCTTCAAAATGACACCATTCAGTGAAAGAAAAGCAGAACTATGCTAGGTGACATATCAGTGCACTATGCTTTTTAGGAAACACACCCTTGCTTGTGGGTTCAAAAGATCTATCAATAAATCTATGCTCCTGTCTCTGATGTTAGAGTTCAACCATCAAAAACCTCTGCCCTCAGAAAAATGGCCCTATTCACCCTTAGAATCTCTCTGTCAACAATTCTTCACAATGATACAATGTAGTAAAAAAGAAGAAGCAGACCTATGTTGGGTGTAAAATCAGTGTACACAGTGGTTTAGACAATACACCCTTTGCTTGTGAGTTTGAGAGATAAAAATGACAGAGTTTTATAGAAGATGTCAAGCTCTTTGACAGAGATTATATGAGTTTTCTGCAACGGAAATCTCCTCTTAATCAAAACACTGCTTTTTATAGGAAAACCTCGGCCCTTTGATAGATTTGAGAACGAAACAAACTGGCCCTCTACCTCAAAACCCCGTATCTCTATATGTGCTCTTTGAGTGACAGCCTCGGCCTCTTATCATATTTTAAAACTTCAGCTTGCTGTGTAAAAATGACTGCTTTTGCTTTTAACTAAAATGACAAGGTCCAGGGTTTTAAAGCTTATTGTTCTTTATCAAAACCTTGAAATTTGATGGGGGAGTATATAAAATACCTCGAATTTTGATGAACACCTGCTTTCGAAAGCTAAAACACTGCTGGAGATCTTTGACACTTGCGCGGCATTCTTGGTAAAAAACCCGTCGCGCAGAAAAACCCTTGTCGGGCCTGTCGGGTCGACCTGTCGTGTGGTCGGGCGGCCTTGTACAGGCACGTCGCGCCGACGAAGGGGCCCTGTGTAATTTGCTGCCCAGGCACGTCGCGCCAGAACCCAGGCACATCGCGCAGCTTTTTCTAGGGAAAACCTGTGAATTTCCGACCAGATTCTCTTTGTCTCAATGCTAGGAAGGCAAGGGGGTGATTTTTGTTTTGAAATTGACAATAGTTTCCCTCAACTTCATTCCTTTATATCAATTCAAAACAAGCCTTTAACGGTCTTCAAACTTTGGGAAATGAATTTTGGTTTGTTTTGACTCTGTTTTGTCTTAAAACAGTGGGTTTGTCATTTTAACATATAAACCCAAATATTTACTCTGACCCCGAGCTGAAAACTGCTTTTCCTTTGAAGGACAAGGCTGGTTTTGTAAATCCGTCTTTACAGTCTTTGGCCTTTGACAGCTTCTCCAAACTTTGAATACAACAGGTGCCAAGTTTACTGATATAACTTTGAATTTTGGTTATGGTTTCTTAATTTCAAAAGACGCCCCTTTTTTCCAAAATGATTTCCTGCTTATAGGTACATTACCTATGATGTATTTGTCCTTTGAATGATGAGAAAGATGCATTTGTTCCAAGCCCTAAACTGACAATTTTTATCAAACCTCCTCCTTGTCCACTTATAGCATTGTATACCTTGGAGACTGTTTATTCAGTATGAGATGGCCTGTGTTTTTTCAAAGTGTTTGATAATTGCTGCTCCCAGGTGATTCACAAGCTTTCCCTTGGGACTGTAAGTGCGCTCTTTTGATGGCTTGCTTTCACACTATACTTCACTGTTTTACTCAAAAGGATCTTCTTTAGGCTTCTGGGCAGGTGATAATGAAATGCCTTTAATAATTTTCTTTAAGAAAATGCTCCTTGTGGTATCAATGCATGCATATGTTTCAATACTTTCTCTTTTCCACTATAGGTACAGTCTGACAGACAGCTCTTTGAAAAGGGAAAACAATACCTTTGCATCATAAACGGTAACACTACCTTACGTACGATAGCTCTATTGATTTTGGTAACCTTCCATTGTATTTCAAATCAAACAGCTTCAGCAATTTGCAATAGCTTTGGCCATCTACTCATGCATGGAGGAGGCTCTTCATCAGATAAGGTGTCTGAAGGCTTTTTGACCACTATGTTTGACACAGCCTTTCTCTGAATGTGGTAGTAAGTAAACCATTTGAAAAACACCAATCTTAGCATCTTTACTTGCAAGCCTCACTGTGTTTTTAGAAGAAACCTTAGCCACAGTGACACTGTTTATTTGTGCTGCTCTAGAGGTGACTGAGATGTTTATCATTTGGCTTGTTCATCTCATGACCTGTTACTTGACAAAAAACTCTTTGTGACTATCAAGGTCAGTGCTTTTTTGAGAAACCAAGGGCTTTCTTTCTGCCTGTGTAATGGCATTTGTTATCATCTGTTCTATTTGATCCTGTGGATAGACAGGGTACTTATGCTTTGGAATGTTTACTGATGACAGGCCTTCTAAAGTTTCAACAATTCACCTGACTTGAAAGTTTCAGATGATCTCTTTTATCAAATCAGACTCTCCTTTCTTCTGAGCTAGCATATTTCAAGCTCCATTCCTGTTATGATCATCGATTACATTCATGAGACCTGAAGATATTGTTTCATTGTTTCAGTAAAGGCAAACCTGGACTTTTGCAACCTTCTGAGTCAACAACGCTGCCTACCTTGCTGTGAAGGAGGTTCACGGGCATGACAATTTACCCGGTTGCTGTGGGGATGGAGGTGGCGACCCTTTCTTACTATGATTTTCATGCGCACGGAAAAGTACATAAGGTCTTGATGAGTGACTTTTGTTTTGCGGCTTCATCTCGGGCTCACAATACATTTAGAAGCAGCTGTTCCTCTAACTGTAGATCAAGCATTTCCTCCTGAGATGAAGTTATATTTCCTGCCTTTGTAGAAACCATAGAGCACTGTGAAAAACCTACTAGTCAGCTTGAGATTGGGCTTTATGCAGTGCTGAGACCTAGGGAATATGAGTGGCGCGACTTAAGGCTGTTTGTCAATTTCATTTGCAAAGTAAAGGATCAGTCATGGTAGACCTGTAGCAGATGGAGGCTTTTTGGCTTTTTGATGATTGCCAAAGGTGAAATGTCCTAAAACGCCACTTCCTAACATAGGGGAGACTATTGAAACAGATGTGGATTTTCCTTTTAAGGCTGATGGGCAGACCAATAAGGCTGAAGCTGGATAGGATTGTGATATGAGGTTTTGATATTCGACATGGGCGAACTGGAAAGGTAGAAAGGTGAAAAAAGTTTTAGGAGGGTTTTCTGGATGACATATTGACATAAGGAAATCAGTTTCTAGAAAATTCAGCTGTAGATATAGTCATCACTAACATGTAAAAAATACTGATGGCTAACAAGAAGTACAAGTCGGAATCAATGTCCAAGTATCACATATATCAAACTGATCAATAGTGCTAAAAATGGATGTCTGATCACAAAAGTAACTGAATCTCCAGGTACCAAATCATAAGGGGTGGAACACATGGTACAATCACGCAACTCGGGAGCCAACATATAGGATGCTACTGTACTGACACTGCAACATATAAGGGTGGACGACATCACTGGCAGAAATTGAATGGACTGTCAAAAGTGAACCGAAAAATGCTGATGCAACCCGAGGTCTTCACCGATCTCGATGGCACAATTCTACACAATGGGAATAAATGAGCTGAAGTCGACCATGTGAGAAATCGTTTGATTACCGGTCAATAATGTATACCGTTAACAAACACGAGACAACCCACCAATAATGAAAATGAGTGTCAAGGTGCCCCAGTACAGTCTAAAAAGTGCGAATGAATGAGTTGAAGTCGAACACTTGGAAGAATCTACCAATCAGGAGGCAATGATGAATCCCCACTGTCGATAGCAAAGAGTCTGCCACTGATGACTGCAAACCCTAAGGTACTGACAAAAGACTCTAGACCTTATTCCCAGAGCAATGAGTCGGAGTTGATGGGAAAAGATCTGCTGGAAGGAAGGCATTAAGGCATCCCACATCAGTCCAGCGCGAGTGTAACCCGCAGGCCAAGATTTGGAAGGAATCGGACGAAGTAGAGTGACGGAACCAAAACCGAAGTACGTTTTCGACATGCACAAGATGAAGCTAGCGCACGGAAGAAACCCTCTGAACCAACCAATAATGAAAGATGACACAGAGGCGAGAAATCCACCGATAGGGTCAAATGGAAATCAAGGTACTGCACGAATCCCAAGTGTGATAATGTGTGCTGACGTCGAACACAGGGGAAACCACTCAGTCAAAGACCCATAATGATGATCAAATGCTAAGCACAAGGTCACCTATCAATGATGGAAATAGGGCCAGGGTGCAGCTCTAGGTTTACTCTCAGAGCAATATGTCGTAGTCGATGAGAGACAAACCCGCCAGCAAGAAGTCAATGGAGACCTTCTCAAACCAGCACGAGCAGAAGACCAAAACATCTGATGTGATAGAACAAGATACTGACAAGACCGGGAAGGCCGACTGAATAATGAGTCAAGAGACACCGCAGAATGGCCGACTCTAGTTAGACTTCCCTTGAACAAAAGCATGACTCGTGATGACCATGGCAGTAAAAAGTGACACTGTATAAGTCTGTTATGCAGGAGGCAGAACAAACTCTCCATATGATTGGAAGAGATAACCAACCGGGGGAGAACTGACAAGTGAAACAAGGTAAAGGCTAAACCTAGGTCAAAACTAAAACCATCCCAAATGTAGGAGATATATATAAGTATATGTGCTTTGTTCAAGGGCGACAAACTGACTCTGTACTGCCATCAAAATAACGAAGATACATCCCATTCCCGCTCTTTTTGTTATATTTGATTTTTTTGTCTTTTTCATATAATAAGCTTGAAAAAGAATAAAAGAATGCTATGATACAATGGATAGAACGAGTATCAAGAAAGCAGATGCACTAGTTCCTGGGATTGGAACAATCCTATGCTCAATGCAAGGTGGCGAAAACTGGTCAGTGATACTCAGAGGAACGTTCCATCCATGGGTACAAAGGTGTCAAGTCATGATAGCTAAGTGCATGCAATGGTTAACTTGTACAGAAAGTCAAGGTCAAAAGTTGGCTTAAACATCGAGTCCAAATGAAGCCGGCTAAAGGCCGGGATAAACAAGTAGCCAATATGCAATGCAGTAATACAACTTAACGACACCAGGGAGCCTCTAGGGTAAAAGCCAGAAAAAATGATAAGTGATGAAGAAGAAGAATGAAGCTTCAGCACAGAAGACATGGCGGGACTAAAGAGGACTCCCGAGCCTACATAAAAAGCAGCATGGGCAACAAGTGATAGCGAGGAACTAACTAGGAAGCCCATGTAAAGGAAGGCTCTACCACCAAGTCATGATTAAATAATCGGCGAGTGAAATGGGTGAAATACTCATGACTTGATGGGATCGACCCTATGGCAAGTGATCAGAATGGAGGCTAGTATGAAAAATGCAACGGAAAGTGGATTTCCTAACCTATATGCCAGTGAAGATCATATACCTGCCATGACAGGTCAACAGTCATGGATCAAAAACCGGAAAAATCTCAACTTCATCAAAATGTACCTGAAAATATACCAATCTGGGCACTTACAAGCATCTGGGTTATGCAGCTTAAGATGGATTGAAAAAATAAGCATAACAAATTTTTGCAAAAATTTTCAATTTCTGGGCATAAATACACATGTTACCTCATATTTGGTTCATTGTTACTTGCTGATTTGGGAAAAAGAGCTCTAGAGAAAAAACCTTCTTTCGTCAAAATAGGAGCAATCAGTGGTCAAACTTCACCGAATTAGTTAGGTAAGCTCTTAATCCATCATTATTATCAATTTTGTCCATTAATAGAGTTAAAATTTGGAAATTTCACCGTTAAAATCATTTGCTTTAATTTAGGGCTTTGCGCATACGCGGGTTCGTATGGACCAAGCCGCATATGATACGCGACTGTCTACAGGGTGAGTCGCGTATGCGCAACCCGCGATGTAAAAAAACGCATCTAATGAACAAATAAATGAATTTTTTCAGGATGACCATCACTTGGAGGGAACATGAGCATAGTGCAATTGATAATGAAGTAATGCAAGATCAAAAATCACTCAATATCCTCCAAAATTGCGGATTGCTCAAATTTTTCAAAATTCCAAATATGAAGAGTAATGTCCGGTTGCTCGAAATGCTGGTAAATTATTGGGAACCGGAGGAATATTGCTTCGTGATAGATCAAATGCCCATACACATAGAGGTAGAAGACATCTACTTCATTACTGGACTCTCATGGAGGGGAGACCCAGTAGATTTTCACAGTAAGCCTTTGGGAGGGCTTACTGTGGATGACTATGTCAACGTCTACTGTGTAGAGGGGTCCAAAAAAGTAGGGACTCAGATTGCTATAAAAGATTTGAGAGATCTACACATGAAGATTCTCCTGTTTACCATCAGCAGGGTAGCAGGATCTGCTTCCTTGCATCAGGCATCCAGGACCCAGATGAGCATAGCTGTGGAATGCCTTGCTCCCCTATATGATTGGTGCACAACTCTATTAATGAATATGAAGCAACAACTGACCTCCATCTGGAAAGCAAAAATAAAACATTCCGGGTATGGAACCATTTTGATGACATTCTTCTTTGAGAAGATTCCTGGGCTTCGACCCAAAGTGATCTCTTCCATCAACAACCCAAGAGACCCAAGAATTGCCCGATGGGCAGATTGGATGAAGAGACTGGGGGGAAGTGAAGTTCCCCGAACCACCTGGGATGACAAGTTCTTCCAATGGTGGGCAGAACAAGTCATCGCAGTGGAGGACTACCCCTATGCCGAGATGGATTTCCGCAGTGATGCAGACCTCATCCTTCCACCAGGCGCGGCATGGGGCACAATCGGTAAGATTGAAATTTTTTAATTATATTATTTTTTGGATTTTTTCAATATATGTGAAAAAATGTTGAAACAAAACATGTTTTTTGATTGGATTAAAAATGACTTACAATATTATGATGACCATGATACAGATATTGGACCAGTCCGTCCTGAGGGCTACCCACGGCATAAGCGCCGCAGAGGCGAGGCGGATACTGTAGACCTAGACATGACCCTCCATTCTGTACAGAGGAACTTGGAGGGTTTAACTCGCCAAGTTCCTATGGCTGCAGTGGAAGATCTACCCGAGGCCATCCAAAGACGGGTAGTGGGAGTACCACGTGACTGGGTGCGATTATTCCGCTGAGTCGCTACTGCAATCGTGTTCTATAGGAACACGAATTTTGGGCAGGGACCATAGGAGTAGATAGATATGATTATCGGATGACTGTATATTTTTTGATACTGAACATGATCGGGCATAAGCCCTAATTTTTGTATGACTTATGGATCCAAATTTTGTATATTTTTTTGAACACTCTGATGATATATATATACAGCGATTTTTGATGTGATGTGACAAATGTACAAAAATGCATGATGTTTTTGATGATTAAATTTTAATGTATGGAATGATTAATATGCCAATCAATTGCTTGATTAGCTAATGAGTCTGCCATCCAATTGTCTGCTCGAGGAATATGAATGAATGTTAAAAACTGAAATGATCGTTGTAACAAACGTACCCTCAAAAACAACCGGAGTAAAAATGGATCTCGAACCCGATAAGTATTGTTCAACTGCGACACCACCAGCTGGGAGTCCAAGAAAACTACCAACGAATCAACACCCAAAGATATTGCCTCCGAGAGTAGATAAATAACTGCAGTGTACTCTGCTACATTATTGGAAGCATGACCAATGCATACTCCTCTTGATACTAACAACTGGTCGGATGGATAATGAAGCACCCAAGCCGCGGAAGCCAAGTTCTGGGTGTGTCTACTAGCACCATTGGCGAAACCATAATGACTCATGACATTCGACACAACCTGCCAAAGCAGATCAAAAACATCACCATCACATCAAAGACCAAAAAACCAGATATGTACAAAACAAAACTAACTATATACAAAAGAAAAATGCCAGGCCGAAGCCTAGGCATAATACCTTTTCAAATAGAGCCCATTTCTGGGCTCCGGCAACTCATTTCCTTCAAAATCAACCAAGGCATATGCTCCTTTTTTAAGGACTTTTTTAACGATGAAGGGGCCATACCACATAGACTTAAACTTTCTTGCGCCCAGGGCATCCTTCTCTTGGACATAGACCAAAACGAGGTCGCCTTCCGAGAAAACCCTAGGTTTGACCGCCTTATTGTACTGAACTTTGACTCGTTTCTTATGCGCCTCATTCATCGTGGTGGCATCATGACGCTGCTCGTCAAGATGTTCCAAATGAAGGAGACATTCTTCAAGACTAGAAGTGTCAGGAAGAAGCTCAACAGCTAACTTAAGAGAAGTAATCTCACATTCAATGGGAAATATGGATTCCAGCTCGTAAACTAGTTGAAATGGGGTAAAGCCAGTTGCAGTTTTTACTGACGTCCTATATGCCCAAAGTGCAGGATACAGCATGATATGCCAGTTGGATCGAGCTTTATTAATTGTCCTTTGAAGAATGGTCTTCAGGGATTTGTTCACGACTTCCACTTTCCCATTGGCCTGAGGATAATACGGAGATGAATGCTCCTGCCGAAAACCTAATTTTAGAGCCAACTCAGCCATCATGCTATTCTGAAAATGATTACCATGATCAGTGATAATCTCTCTAGGAATACCAAAACGAGCAATAACCTGGTTGAAAAGAAAAAGAGTTGTTGTCTCACCATCATTCCCAAAAGTAGGCATAGCCTCGACCCACTTCGTAAAGTAGTCTACTGCTACAATAATGTACTTGTGACCTTTAGCTGAAGGCGAGTTACAAGTAGTATAATCAATACCCCACTTTGTAAAGGGACCGACAGTAATGACTGGAAAAAGCGGAGCTGGATGAGCGCGCATTTTTCGAGTATAGACTTGACACGGATGACACTTTTTGACCGACTCCATACAATCTTTGAAAATTGAAGGCCAAAAGTATCCAGCACGCAAGATTTTTTGGGCTGTAGCAAGCCCAGATAAATGACCACCACAAGCTCCACTGTGGCAATCATTCAACATGGCCTCAACTTCTTCGAGAGTTAAGCAATGTATCAAGATTGAATCAACCCCTCGATGGTATAAAGCATCACCAATAATTAAGTAATTTTTAGCCAAGTGACGCAACTTACGGCGCTCATCTTTCGAAAAAGTAGAGGGAAACTTCGCAGTCTGAAGATACACAATGATATCTCCATACCAAGGATCCTGTGGAGAGATGAGAAACAAATGTTCATTCAGGAAGGATTCATCATAAACTATCTCTTCTCCACAGGGCAACTCAGAGATTAATTCCGCGAAAACTAAAGATTTCTTGGACTTGGCAGACATAAACTCAAGATCAAATTCCTGCAAAATCACAATCCATCTATTGTATTTTCCCCCAATCACTCGCCTACTGAGAACAAACTGAAATGGATTGGCTGCTGCCAAAACATAAGTTTTTCGTAGAAGAATATAATGTCTGAGTCGTTGTACAGCATGAACAGCTGCTAAAGCTAGCTTCTCTATTGGAGTATATCAGAGTTCAGGTCCTACCAATCCTCGACTAAGATAGTATATAACATGCTCTACAAGAGCATCATCCTCCTGAACCAGAACCATACCAATGGTAGATTCTGCTGCTGCAAGATACAAAAGGAAATCCCTGCTATAATTAGGTGGACTCAATAAAGGAGAAGAGGTCAATGCTTTTTTCAAAGAATCGAATGAGCGCTGAGCGAAGTCATCCCAAAATAATGGAACTCCCTTCTTCAACAATCTCATAAATCCTTTGGTAACTTCAGCATAATTTACGATAAATCTTCGAAGAAAATTAGATTTTCCTTGTAGACTTTGAAGTTGACGAATAGACAATGGGGGAGGCAACCGAAGTATTGCCTCAACCTTGAAGGGATCTACCCTAATCCCTTCTGAAGACATAATGAATCCCAATAACCGACCGGATGTAACCGCAAAAACACACTTGTTCGGATTCAACCTAATCTTGTAGAAACGACATTGTTCAAATACTTGACGGAGGTGAGCAGGATGATCAATTCTCTTTCGAGAACGAGCAGCTAAATCATCCAAATACACCTCGATAATATGTTTGATGTCATGGAAGGCATATGACATGGCCCGCTGAAAAGTAGGCCCAAAATTTTTAAGACCAAAAGGCATCTTCTTGTAAGCAAAAGTACCCCAGGGACAAATAAAGGCAGTCTTATGCTGATCTTCAGGATGGATAGTAATCTGATTGTATTCGGAGAAACCGTCCATGAAGGAGAAAATCTTGTTACCAGCACACTCATCGTTAATCTGATCTATAAATGGTGTGGGGTAATTATCTTTCGGACATGCTTTATTAAGGTCTCTGAAATCAATGCAAACTCGAATTGTTCCTTGTTTTTTTATCTATGGGAACAGGATTCGAAATCGACTCTGTTAAAGGAACTGGGAAAATAAATCCCGCCTTGAGCAGCTTCTCCACCTCGGCTTTGATAGCTGCAGCCTTCCTAGGATTGAACAGACGAAGTTTTTGCCTCACAGGCTTAGAATTTTCGTAAGTATTGATCTCATGCTAGACAATATATGGATCTATACCAGGAATTTCCTCATAATACCAAGCGAACACATCCATAAACTCTTTAAAGAGATCGGTGTAAATCTGAATCTCTTTAGGGGAACATTCAGCTCTGATGAAGACATTTTTCATAACATTGGGATCCCTGGAAATGTTCATCGGGATAGTTGGAGAAATCACAGCCATGTTCCCTTCAGCATATACCTGTGTTGGTGCTAAAGGGTTCAGGACTGGGTGAACAGGACCAGGAGACAAAGGACTTGGAAAACTTGATTCAACTTCGCTCAAATCAGGTAAAAAGTAAGACCGATGATGCAAATCATCCCACGGTCTATCTACACCAGTCATAGCTTCCAGGATGGCCTCTTCAGATGGAAGAGTGGTATCAAGGCAATCCTCGGCGGAAGAAGAACTAAGTGTCCAAGCCGAAGCCACATCACCATCCAACTCCTCCGAAGAAAGAGGAGCTGGAATGGACTCTGCAGAGTCAACAATAGATTGATAAGCAATCTCACCTGCAGACATTGGAAATGCCATTCCAACCACTTGACCTTCTGCTAATGTGGAGGTAGGGGAAGGCAAGGTCCAAGGATTCGAAAAATAATGATTTCTGAAGAACTCTCTTCGAATAGGAGCCCTGGAGGATGAAATCGCATTTATATGAACGGTAGGAGGTGGAATATCAAAAGTACCCATCAAAGAAGAATACATTCCAACCCCTAAATTCTCAACAGGTGGCTTGGCATTATCCACCTTTGGAATAGTTGAGTCAGTAGATGCATTCGGGTCTACAGGAGAACAACACAGTTGATCCACTGTAACAATCCTCCCTTCGTGAGGGAAACAAATAACCCGAAATAATGAGGATGCAATGGCATCCATCTCATAAATCTAGTTTCGCCCCAACAGAAGGTTGTAGTCCAAGCTTGTATCCACTATCTCAACCTCTATATTTACAGTTTTTCCCCCAACACAGATGGGCAAAGCTGTGACAATACCATGCGGTCTGTGAGAATGACCATCAAACGCAGTCAGAAGAGTAGCAGATGGAATAGCTGCGGGAGATCCAATTCCCCTCCAGCATGCGAAAGACATCACACAGGTGGAAACACCCTCATCCATGACCGTTCGAAAGATATTGAACTTCCGAAACGATGATTTGATATGAAAATCCATATGATGGGGGAGTCTCTTTTTAAAATTAGACATATCGAATGTAATCACAAGAGAGTTCTTTGGATCGACAGCCCCAATAGCAGTGAGCAGGGCACTGTGCTGAGCTGGACAAGACTGGAGCACCTCAAGAGCCGACATGGCACAAGGACTCTACGCCAGATCTTCCACAACAGAGTAGTTCCGGGCAGCCCTGGCATTTGGATTAATCGTCGTCCGCTTGGTATATTCTTTTGGCATCCTAGGTATAGGCTCAACAGTAGGCCTCGTAATATGAAGCGACTCAGTAGCATCGCGAGCACCCTTGGCTTTAGAAGACTCATCTTCACCATAATCACGGGATCTCGTGGCGATATCCGCGTGAGCACTCATCATGTATATGTTTGACGGATTTTCCCCTTCCTGGGTGCCCCCAGAGGAAGCCCCAGTATTTTGATTTGTGCCAACAACTAGCTGTTTCCCTTGGGGAAAAGGGTTTGTCAACACAAGCTGGGAACTAGAAGAACCCTGCTGAGCTAACAAGCGCTGCGCATCCTAAATCTTAGGGAAAAGGTGAGTAAGGTGGTCCCTAGCACATAACTTGCATGGAAACTTCACTTTATTTTTATCCTTTGGACCCTCACCAACATGCTCATTGGATTTATTTGCATTACCCTTCCCATTCTTGCCCTTTTTCTTATTATTATTCCATCCCTTCTTCTTCCCTTCGGATTGTTGATTTTCTCTAGGGTTGGAAGTCTGAACGACATTTATCGACAAAGATTGAGAAGGTGATGACTCAGCAGGAATAGCCTGACCAGAAGAAGCAGATTGTATAGACAACTGCTGCAATTGACTAAGCAGGCTAGCTGCACCACTATTGATCGACCCAATAAGTCCATCACCATGAGGACCAGGTTTAGTCTTGGATATGTCTAATTTGGAGCGAGGAGCATTAAGAAAATATTTATGAAGGACACCAGACTGAGAATATATCAATTCAAGCTGTTGGGCCCTAAAAATAGCCTGCTCCTCAAAAAATACCCCTGAGAGGGATACATCCTTAGAAATATCTGTCTGCAGAGATTTCAAAAACAATTCCAAAAGGAATTCTCCCGGAATATAAGCTTTAATAAGCCTCTTCCTCCTTCGCCATTCCTGAATATGATAAAAAATGTGGGTTGCGTCGTCCTGCTTAAAATTAGCTAGGAGTTCAGTCCCGACATCATAACGGACATGCAACTGGAAATGATTTAGAAATATAGTAGCCAGATCTCCAAAAGTAGCAAAACTACCCCCAGCTAACTCAATGTACCACTTGGCAGCATTTCCAGTCAAGGTGCGTTGAAACAACCTCAACCTAATCGAATCCTTGATCAGGGAGTTAGCTGAACACCATAAATGGAAAATGGTGATATGATCAGCCGGGTCCTCTCCATTCTTGACTTCAAACTTTGGTAGGAACTGGAGGCCACCCCGAACTATATCAGATTGGATCATTCGTCAATTTCGACAAATCCGGCAAGTTTAACGTTGGCAGAAAAGGTAAACGAGGAGGAGCTTGAGGATTCCATCCTTGGTGGGATGAATTCCCAACATTCTGAAAAGAATAACCTGGATTTGATGAGGCACCAGGTTTCCAGAAAGAACTCGTAGAAAATGTTGGGCCATAGGACCCAACATTTGGAGAAGGACCCCCTCCCAACATAGAGTTACCATAGACCGGACCAGTTCCCCCCCGAAGTAGTAAATAAAGAGGAAACCCCCTGATAGGGGTTCCAAGCATTAGAAAGAGGGGAAAAATCCTGATAATCACTCGATGAAGGGAAAGAAACATTCCCTTGTTGACCAGCGAGAAACTGATTCCCTGCCCCCACTGCTGTAAATATAGGGTTCCAACCTGTAAAGGTAGTCGAATTATGACCTTCAGACCAAGGGTTAAAACTCTGAGTTTGAGAAGTGAAAGGAAAAGACCCTAAGGAAGGATTTGAGCTAGGAATATGCCCACTTCCGAAGGGGAACCCACTTCCGAAGGGGAACCCTTGAAAAGAAGCTGACCCACTAGCCATGGAGGACATGGGTGCAGACGTAGTTGCAGCAGCGGAAAAGGAAAACGAAGGAATCCCACTAATGGGCATTCCAAAACAAAAGGGACCAGATTGAGAAGCTTGTGCTTGGGTAAAGCCAGAGCCAAACACAGCAGTACTAGAAGCAATTGAATATATAGCAATTGTGCCTCCTCCTTCTACTGAAGCAGGAGTCTGAATGCTTGCAGCACTCACAGCCGAAGCCGTGTTCCTAGTCGTGGCCATCGAAAGGTATGAATGAGATGGATAAGGACTTTCTGGTCTTTCAGACTCAGGTCCGATGTACTCAACAAAAAACGGAGAATTAGAAGGAAGAGGAGATGGAAGTGACTCAGGAGACTGAGGTACTTCCTCTATTTCTACTACTCCTTCTACTTCTCCTAGAAATAAGACTCTCGAGGTGAGCGGAGTGCTCCTCTCGGAACCAACACCAGAACCAATTACAGAACCTTCAAGCCCTAGCGGAGGATCTCTCTCCGCTGCGTCAGATACCACTGGGTGATATTCACCTGCTATATTACTCCTACGCCTTCTTGAAGAAGGCTCAACACTCTTGGGAGATAACCCCCGGATTCTCCTCGATCGACGAGGTGCTTGATCAGCCACTTTAAGAGATTAATTAGACTCAAAAAAGTATAAAGCTAAGAAAGCTAGGAGCAAAGAGCACTCACTACAAAAAATCCCTAAAATGCTACCAAGAAAGCAGCCTTTAGGTATTTCTGCTCTGGGTGATTAGGACCGGACACCAAATACGAGAAAGCAAAAAATAGGACCTCCCGAAAGTAGTCTGGGATAATTACAGCCCAGGCCTATTAGTGAAGGTAACAGAAATAGTTACGTCGACCTCTTAACAATAGCCTTTTCCGGTGCAAGTACCCAAGCTTCGTCGGGGCACCCTCCAGAAGTACTACTGGAAGTGATACGACGTCTGCCTCAGGTACCATGGGTATTCCCCCCCGCAGTCACCTGTGTGGTACCTAGGAATGGCAACTAAGGGCACCAATCCGTGTCAGCAGCCGGGCGGAATGGTCTTAAGGCAAGATCCAGCAAATCAGAGAGGGGGTATCTCTCGTCTCAACCTTCGCTTGCCCTCGCGCTTGACTCTCTGGAGGAGAGCTTTCCCGGTCCACCTAATGGTGTTGGATTTCCCTCATTTAATAAACTTCTATGTTTTAGTTTGAGCGGCCTTGGAGAGTTAACTCTCCACTCACCTAATCCAAGGCCCTACAACCTAGCTAGTTGATGTATGACACTTAATTAAAAACTTGCTAGTTGTTTTTAAATTATTGCGCTTATTTTAGTTAGCTATTATATTAAGTCAAGGGGATATGGAAATGAAACTTGTGATGTTTTATGACGTAGAAAAGAAATTAATGAAAACCAAACTACATGAAAATGCAGTAATTGCCTTTCGATGAAAAGAAATTTCTACACAGGTTCTACGAGACTATTTTTTTTTCTTTTCAGATATCAAACTTCACACTCGCAAAATTTATGAAAAAGACTACAAATGTTCAAGTGCACCTAATGAAAATTACTAAGAGCATGCCAATTCTAAGATGCAAAATCTAACAAAGCAAAGAGAAATTTCCAAGAATCCTTTAGTTCTATCACTTTTCCGGTTGTCCACAAAGCTAGTTCCCAAATCAGAAACTCTCAGTATAAAGACACCAAAATATGCTCGAAATAAGAGAAAGAAACCAATGAAATTTCCCTTCCCAAATCAAGTCAGAAACTGGAGGTAAGAAATCTCAACAAGGCTTCAAAATATGAAAAGAAACCAAAACAAAAATGCAAAACAAAGGCAACGGCAAAACAAAATGTTTTTGAGCTTTTGAATTTTATAAAAAGAAGACTTCAAAGAGACCAAGAAAACTATCCAATTACCGAGCCAAACAATCTCCGAATTTCAAGCAAAACTTCAACAAAAATGCTCTAAATCTTATAGTGTCACTTAGTAGCAAGATTTATACGAGCAAAAGGAAGACAAGAAACTCAGTAACTCAGCCCAGAATAATAGCACAATCTTGCAGCAAACAAAACTTCAAAGAACCAAAAATGACTCTTCAAAAATTGCAACAAGACCTAGTCAAATGAAATCAAGAAAACCAACTGAAAAGCAGGCAAAAATCAAAGTGAAAAGCAAAACATAAAGAGAGGAAAGAGCATACGAGCAGAAAATCTCTGTCCTGATTAAGCAGAACAACCAAGGATCCCTGGAAAGAGATCTTGGTACTCGAACCAGAAATGCAAGCACTAAAAAACAAGATTTTCCAAATGAGTCAGTCTTCAACCAAACAAGAGAGAAAAAGACCAATAACCGCTTTCAACACAATCCAGAGACTATAAGGACATTGGAGAGACAGGTCACCACAGGCAGACAAGACCAAAAAGTCAAGAAATCAAAAATTTCAAAATTTGCCCAGGCATACGCTACTTAGCAGTTTTGCAACAAGCGTGCATACGCGACTGCGGCAAAGGAAAAACGCGTATACGCGACTCCCTTTGACGAAACATGCGTGTATATGCGACTGTGTATAGGCAAACTAGCATATGGAAAGGTAAATAATGAAAAATAAAATGATCAAGATTGGCTAAAGAACCAGGTCTTTAGTCTGACTGAGAAAAAACTAACTGGACTGAAAATAATGATTAAAACTGTTGGAAACCTTTAAAACCACTGAAACCACCCAACAGGGGATTCACAAGAATGCGATCCCCAGTGGATTCGCCAGTTCTGTTTCGGGAAATAACTCCCTAGAGGTCGTTGGGTCAAAAACCTCCACAGATCAGGGCATGATATTCAAGAAGGACTCACAAAAGCACATTTGTATGCTAAAAACTAGATATTATCGATTGTAGAACTCACCCGTATATCCTACGTTTGATGTAGATCCCGCGGGGTCCAAACCCCCAACAACCCTTCTTCCTCTTCAACCTGGAAATCAAGAAGAACATGCATGGAAATCTAGTTGTACAGCATATAGTTCTCCTAAATTTCAGTGTAATCCATGTAAAACATCATATAAACAATAATAAATGCTTAATTAATAATCTTTTCACATATGCAAGCAGATATTAACATGTGAATTCGGGAATAGAAAAGTGGAGAGATCACCTGAATCCTTCCACGATCTTCGAACAGACCGTCGTCCGGATCCGTCCCACCCTTGCCTCACTAGGAATTTTTCAAGAATTGTGCACACGAGATGACATATAAGCTGATGAACATCTCCAGGAAACAAGGGTTTCCTGTAAAAATCTGGGAAGTGCAGGAGGCACGGGAAATCAGACTTGAATTGGGCTCCAACAGAGTATAATGTCTATAATTTTCCTCTCTCCCTTAGGCCATGCATATGAGGGGCTTTTATACTCCCTCAAAGTAGTTTCAATCAGTTGGAAACAGTTGGACACGGGCTGGGGTGGTTGAATTACGGGAATAACCATCAACCCAGCCTCGAAAATAGGAATTTTTATATATTTTTTAATGATTTTAATGGCATACGCGGAAAAGTATCTCTAGACTCGCGTATACACGCGGAAAAGTCTGGGCATACCCGCGTATGGGATTTTAAACACTGTTTTTTATGAACTTTTATTCAAGTCTGTAGGAATGGGTGCCCAAGGCCAAAGAGACAATCATGAATCACATGAGGGTGAAAAATGATGCTATAACAAGAACAAATGATGTAGTGTTGGATTTATAACAACGTAAACACTAGTAAGTTGTAATACCACAAGTTGTGAGTCTAACCTTATGATGATGTTGTTAATACCAAATTAAATGGGATCAGAGAGAATTTTGATCAACGTGCTATAATCAGTGATATTATTTGTCAATCTACCGATACAAATCCCTTGAAAACTCACTAACTCGCCGTTCAGAGCGAAAATGGCCCACGCTGCAAAGGATAGATTCTACTGAACTACGACTAGCACCATCAGCATATCCAACAAATGGTTCCAAAGATTCAGACATCTGTGATGAAATGTAAAGCGGATTACTAACGTCAAGAAAACTATAAAAAACAAGCTAAGATAGTGAATGCAAACCAACAACATATATATACAATATAATACAAAAAATTACTACACTCATGATTAAGCATAGTAACGTTTCATATACAACCCATTTCGGGGCCGCGCCAATGAAATCCCATCGTAATCAACTAACTTGTAGGCACCATTAGCAAGAAATATTTTGATAATATAGTGGACATGCCATAATGGGTCAAATTTCCCTATACCTATTTCATCAGCTTCTTGATCATAAAGAAGGACCAAGTCGACCTCTGAGAAAATGCGAGGCTGGACATTTTTGTCATATTACGCCTCTATACGTCTCTTATGTGCTTCGTTGGCCAATTGGGATTCACGACGCATTTCATCAAGATGGATGAGGTTAAAAAGATGCACTTCGTCTTCTAAGGTGCCAGGTAACAAGTCGATTACGAGTTTTAACGATGGTATTTCACATTGGATTGGCAAGATAGTTTCCAGACCATACACCAATTGAAAGGGGGTAAATCCGGTTGTGTTTCTCACCGAGGTTCGGTACGCCCATAAGGTCGAGTACAGGATCAAATGTTAGTTTCTTTTACAAAATCCTATCATTCATTGAAGCATACGTTTAAGAATATTGTTAATAGCCTCAACTTGTCCATTTGATTGTGGATAATGAGAAGAATTATCATGTGACAATCCTAACTTGGCAGTCAATTCAGTCATTATATGGTTGCGAAAATGCTTCCCATGATCTGTAACTATAGCCTGTGGGACCCCACACTGTGCAATGACATGATTAAAGAAAAACAATGCAGCTGTTTTTCCTGTGTTGTTGAATGTAGGTATTGCTTCAGCCCATTTGGTAAAGTAGTCTACTGCGACAATAGTATAACCATGCCCCCCAGATGAATGAGGGTTATAGGTCATGAATTCAATACCCCATTTTGAAAATGGCCCAGTAGAGACAACAGGATGCACTGGCGCAGGAAGTTTGTGGATTTTACCATCAAATATCTGGCATGCATGACAAATTCTGACCACGAGGATGCAGTCGCAAAATATGGTAGGCCAAAAGTAACCGGCGCAGAGTATCTTCTGTGCAGTAGCATATCAGACAAGTGTCCACCACAAGCCCCAGCATGACATAAAAACTTTTCGGCCTCCTCATGAGTGAGGCACCTTCTTAAAATTGTATCGACACCACGACGATATAGTGTATCACCAACAATCAGATAATCTTTGGCTTGGTATCGAATATGTCGCTAGTTAGAGTGAGAGGTATTAGGCTGAAAATTCTGGGTCTGGAGATAAATGATAAAATCCCCATACCAAGGATCATATGATCTGATTAGAAACAAAGACTCGTTTGGAGTAGATGGTTCCGATGTAGTAGCAGTACTATCAGAGGGAAGGTCACAGAGAAGATCAGCTAGGACTAAAGACTTCTTTGACTTGGATTTGATGAATTCCAAATCAAATTCTTGCAAAATGACAATCCATTTTCAATATTTCCCCCCCAAAAATTGATGTGATAAGATATAAGTCACAGGGTTGCAATCTGAAATGACAAAGGTCTTCCAGAACAAGATATAGTGGTGAAATCTTTGGACAGCTTGAACAACTTCCAAGGCAAGCTTTTCTACGTATGAATACTTCACTTTCGTATCATTGAGATTACGACTCAAATACTAGATCAGATGTTCTACCCCATTTTCTGCTTGGACCAATACTATAGCAATGGTCGTATCAACCACGACAATATATAAGAAATAATCACTCTGATAATTGGGGGGATACATTAATGACGCCCGGACAAGAGTATCCTTGACATCATCAAAAGAAGCTTGCTCACAATGGAAGGGAACCCCCCTTTTCAAGAGCCGAGTAAATCCTTTAGCCATTTTGGCATAGTTGGGTATGAACCTCCTTAGTAAGTTATCCTTTCCTTGAAATTTCTGTATCTGAAGTAAATTTGATGGCACAGGCAAATCAAGAATGGCCTAGACCTTTAATGGGTCGATTCGAATTCCTTCTTTTGAGATGACGAATCCAAGAAAACAACCAGAACCAATACAAAACACGCATTTATGTAGATTGAGGCGTATTTTGTAGTGTCGGCAGCGTAAAAAGATGGCCTCAAATGCCTCAGGTGATCAGTTTGATTTCATGAATGCGCGGGTAAATCATCTAGATAGGGTTGAAAAATGTGCTTAATGTCATTGAAAGCATAATCCATTTCTCTTTGAAAAGTTTCCCTAACGTTATTTAAACCAAACGATAGTTTCCTATAAGTGAATGTGCCCCAGGTATAGATGAATGATGTCTTGTATTGATCCTTTAGGCAGATATTGATTTGATTGTAGCCGGAAAATCCATCCACGAACGAAAATATTTCGCATCCAGCACAATCGTCAATAATCTGGTCGATAAAGGGAGTAGGATAGTTTTCTTTTGGACAAGAAATATTGACATCCCGATAATCGATGCACACATTGATGGTTTCTTATTTTTCATAATAGGAATGATGTTGGAAACCCACTCAGTTAGCGGAATAGGGTAAATGAAACTAGCATGCAATTTTTTTTCAAATTCTGCTTTAATGGTAGTGGCCTTCTTCGAATGAACATGACGAAGGCATTGATGTACCGGTTTGACATCAGGGTACATATTAATAGTGTGTTCAACGATACTAGTATCTATGCCTGGCATTTCCTCGTAAGACCAAGTAAATGCATCAAGGAATTCACGAAAGAGAGAGCGATATGTTTCGAGTTCTGATGGAGAACAAGATACGCTGACATGAATATTTTCTACAATGTCGGGTTTGGTCGAAATATCGATAGAAATGGTTTCTTCAATATTTGACAAATTTCATCGAAATCAATTGCATTAATAGGAAAATAATTCGAAAAGAAATTTATTATTGATGGTTGATATAGTTCACTAAGATTATTTTCTTCATAATCAGGAAGATGGGAATGATGATGATAATCTTCCCATGGTTCTCCTTTCGACATCATGGTTTCCAAAATATTATCATCTGTCAATAAAGTTGAGGAAAAAGGATTAGATGGAGTACCAAAATCTAAGGAACGATCAACCCAAACAATCGGCGACGATGATTTCAGATTCGCCGCCCAAGCCAGATAGATTGATTGCTATGCTAGCTCAATAGGGATGGGCGGTAGAATCTCATCCAATCAAAGAGATCATGTAGCAAGTCTCTATGCTTGCAATCTCTGCTAACGTCGCAGGCAGCAGTAATGCAAAGGTTCCCATGAGAGTGGAATCCTTTAAGAGTCCTACACCAATTTTCTGAAGTGCGAGTTGTGGTGCATGAAAAAACGAAATGCTTCCAGTTACCTATGAAGTGGATGCAAGGAAGGATAGTTGATTGATGGCTATGATAACACCTTTATGTGGAAATGCGATCATTCTAAAATATGTAGAAACAATTGCAGTCATAGCATATACCCATGGCCTTCCCAGTAAAATATTGTAGTCAAGGGGTCCATCAACGACCTCAACGTCAACATTCATTATTTTTCCCCCTAATTCAACATGCAAGTTATTAATAATACCACAAGGCTTATATGTACGTCCATTGAAAGCCTTCAACATCGTTGATGATTGAGATAAACACGGCGAGCCAAGTGACTTCCAACAGTTTAGATACATAATGCACATAGATGCTCCCTCATCAACAATAGTACAATGAACAAGGTGATTGAGAACATTTACTTGGATAGAGAATGCCAATTCTGCTGGTATGTTTGGCACATAGCCCGTATGATTAAAGACTACAAGATTAGAATCAGTTGGATCAATTCCACCAATAGCCAACAATAAAGCTTGTTTATGGGAGGGACAATTTTGTAATACCTCAAGAGCTAACATAGTTGAAGGGGATTGAGCCACATCTTCAAATATAATATAATTTTGAGCAGCTCTTGCTCGAGGATTATATGTCAATTTATGAACGAATCCCTTCGGTGGCTTTATCGTCAATTCAGGAATAACAGTAGGTGGTACTGATTCCATAGACAGATTCATGGTCGAGGTAGTAGGTTGATTAGTGGCCTAACTACCGTAATATTTATTACGCGCTAACACCAAAATATTTTTTGATGGCTTTGTGACAGATAGCATAAGCACTTGGGAACTAGAAGCTGGATCTGTAGCAACCAAATTTGTGTCCGGATTTGGAAACAGATTTTTCAACACAGCTAACGCATGTGAATTCTTAACCATTTTTTAGACTTCAGCACGGACAATCCCAAAAAAAGTGTTCCTATTTCCAAACGATTGATCAGATGAACTTTCCCGCGGGTTAGAAGTTTGCTTTTTCTTTGATTTCCCTTTTTTATTACTTCTGGGTTTCTTGTCATTTTTTCCTTTATCAAATGACACAGCATTGATTTTGGAATAAGGTGCAGGATTATATGTAGTATTATGATGTGTTCTTGCAATACCAATCATACCGTCTATGGCATGAGATTCCTTTGATGAAGGAGGAATAGTAAAATTAGATCGCGGGGCGTTAGGAATTTTTTCGTAGAGCGTGCCAGAATGAGTATAAATCAAGTCTAAATATTGGGCACGAGCAACGACCTGATCTTCAGTGATGATGCTACCCTTAGCCACATCCTCAGTTATATATGGTAACAGGGACTTAATGAACCACTCAACAAGGAGCTGATCAGGAACAAAGGTCTTAACCATTCTGTGACAATGACGCCACTCATGAATATGATCATAAATGTGAGTAGCATTAGTATGTTTAAAATTAGTCAATAGTTCCGTTCCAGTTTCATATCATATGGGTAACTGGAAGTGAGTCAAAAAGACAGTAGCTAGGGCAGTGAAATTAACAAAATAAGCTCTAGGTAACTTAATGTACCATTTTGCAGCTGGACTAGTGAGCGTACGCTGGAAAAGATGTAGCCGAACAGAGTTATCATTCAGGGAGCTTGATGAACACCACAAATGATAAGTCATAACATGAGTCAACCTGTCTTCCTCAAGGTTTCCATTGAACTTAGGAATATCTTAGGGTAATTTATGAGCTATCACCGGCCACCAAGGAGCATAATTGATTGGATCATTGGTGAGCCGGTTTAAATATGGTAACTCTAAAGTTGCAACAAAGGGAAACTATCGATTAAGGTCAGGTTTAGCATAGCTAGGGCATGATGGAATTTCTTGGGAAACAGACCTTTGAGCACCAGCATAAGGAATCTATTGATGGTAACCCAGATAGGGGTTGTTTTGATAAGCAAACACTTAAGGATTATGTTGACCAAAACCTGGGTATGATACTTGTTGAAATGACGGTTGAGGCATTTGCGTCTGAGGCTGCCAAGGGGTCTGTCCACCAATGTTATAACCCAAATTAGGATAACTTGGATTCAGTTGAGGATAGGTATAACCTAGTTGTGGATGTGACATCCCATAGTATGGTAATATAGCTTGTGAATAAATGATTCCAGGTATAGGTTGTTGTTGTAAATTGGCCGAAGGAGTTGGAGTCTGAGGGCCCAATACTTGAGGGTATTGAGTTGAAGGACCTACCTGAAATGATTTTTGTACCACAGTTTGAGTCTATAACAGGGGTAAAGATGTATTAACAAGTGGAATTGATGTGGGTGCAACAGGTTGAACCGGTTGATACAAGTGTAAAACCGTTTGTGGTTGGATAGGCAGAGTTGGCTTCCATTGAAAAACATTCATTTCAACATTAGGTTGACCAAAAAATGATGGAGTAATGTCAAAGTGGGTGACCAAAGGTTGCCCCCCAGCATGAGGAGGATAATAAGACAAAAAATATTGTTCTCCAAATGCAGGGAGTCTAGTTGATATGGTACTGGATGGAATAGACCCAGAAGGACCATCTTGATATTGCCCTGATGATGTATATAAAGGATCAATTCATTCAGTACTCACTATAGGTTTACCATTTAGAATACCAAACGATGACATTGGTGAAGTCCATGGGTTTGAACATGCACTAGAGAAAATTCCAGATAAATATTTATAACCTGATGGGACCAAAGGGCCAACATGAAAATATGACTCTGGTGAAGTTGTGAACATCGACAGGGTAGCGAGAGCAGGTGCTGATGCAATTGGAACAGATGGTCCAACCAAAGATGTTGGTTCAGGAATGGTTACTTGACCAACTGTATACCCTTTTGAATCGACGAGAATTTGAATAGGAACAGGATAAAAAAAAGCAGAGGGTGGTGATTGAGGAAAATATTCGTATAGGTAAAGTTCCCCCCCAAAATGGGTTGGAGTTAAAGGTGTCTCGTCTTGTGGGATTTATTCAATTGAATTAAACCAGGTGGAAGGATTTATTTGTCAAGCCCAAAGTATATTTCGAGATATGGGAGACTCAATGGCTAAATAGAGTGCGGGGCGACCGATATAGGAACAACTTCCAGTCGTTCGACTTCGGGATGCATATGTCCTAACAAAAAAGAGACAGGATCTAGATCAACTTCCAGTTGAACAACGTTGAGTTCGGGATGTATGGTCTCACTAATTGGATGGATCGTGACCAAAGGTAGCTATACGGAATCCATCTCGACAACAGTAGAAAAACCAGGATTTGTAGAAACAACTTGTGCTGACTCTGGTATATTGGAAGATGATGCTTCACCAGAGTTACTGATAGTACTAGTTTCGGTAGATTGATGTTGCCTTCGCCGCTCAGAAGAGGCTTCTGGTGGTAAAGGTGGGTTCAATGAAAGTCTACACGAATGATGGGGAAAGGGATTTTCTTCTTCCACGATGAATGATTTATTTTATGACAAAAAAAAAATAGACAAAATAAAAGGGTAATGCTAGGCAAAAGGTTTACCAAGAAACTGTGAACTACAGAATACCTCCTGGAAAACCAAGAAGTATGGGCAAGAAATCTCCCCGAATGTCGTGTTCGGTGTATCACAATTTACAAGGCTACTGACTCAGTTCACTATGGATGGATAACAACCTAAATTTGTTGTCCCAAATATACCTGAAGGTACGTGGAGGCTCAAGTCTGTATTAGAGCTATCTAATGTGAAACCGCACAGTGAGAGCACCCATTTATACTTTTCATACTATAACACCGCCCGATATACCCAAAGGTACGTGGATGAGCTATGATATACTTACATACGTGGAGTTAGGTATCACACTCGGAATGTATCACAGACAATTAATGCCAGCTGCTATTTTTTACGATGTCGGAACACATCTCTAGCCTATACCTTCTAAATGTTATCATTATGGTTTGTTGGCGAGGAAGAAGGTCTCTCGGGCAAGACTCAGGTTCATGATAGAGGCCAACAAGGTTTCCACAGTAGTCTAGCACAATGCCAGAATTTTCACTCTACTCCAAAGACCAGAGAGTCTCACCCAAGGAGTGTCGTGACCTTAATAAGATTAGGATCAGATCAGGTATCGATCAAGCATAACTTATAGAATAAAGCAGACATAACTGAGTGCTCCGAACATGTGTAAATACACTGCAAACGATAATACTCATGAACGTATTCAGGACGAAAAATAAAATTTAAAGTGACCAGCACATTCAACTTAACCAGAAACACATTACAGAACTCAGAACATCAAACCTAGATCATAGTATATTACATTAATAATAAGGGATAGTTACATTGATCCTCAAAGCAATCCTAGCAGAAATGATTACAATATTATCACATAGAATAGAACAGAATGAACAGAGAGAACATAACCAATAGAGCGAACAAAGCTCTCCTACGGCTCTCTTCCTTCGATCCCTACCTTGCCAACCTCTTGTCTATGCTGGCCAACTGCCTATTTGTTCCTTTTCCAATGTGACTGTAAGTTTTCCCTTCCTTTCCACTCTACTATTTGCTGCATCTCCCTGATCATTGGGAGTTCCACTGTTTTTTCTTGTCGCTCCCTTCTTCCATCTATGCTGGTCTCCGCAAAAACAGCGCCACCTACTCTTCATCTCTTTGCAACCATGACAGCTCTCTGTCTACCGTAGTTTCGCTCTGCCACCTATTACCTGCAACTCAAAACTGTTTCATTTCAAAACAAGGACCCCAACAGGCCCCGAACACATGCTATTGACTTGTCTCGAGTCAATCCTTTTCCCCTACCTCGGTCTCCATTGGTCCACTTGGCTCCATGGTTGGCCCTGCCTTCTTCTTTTCCTCCCCTTATCCAAACAAAGCCCCCAACTTGGGGACCTTTTCCAACGTCGATGCTTTGAGTTCTGTGAAGTTGACAATGGCCTTTTGCCATCCCTTCATGAGTAGGTCTGTCTCTGTGGTGACTTGTTCTGCTTCCTTTTCCCCTGAGATGACCAACATCTTACTAAATATGTCCTTAATCTTGATGTCGGCCTCAGCGGCCATTTGCTATATTGTTTGGGTAGTAAGCTTGACGGGTTGCCTTAGTTCCCGGAGGGCCTATTTGGTTGCTGCTGAATGTTCTTGAATTTTTTGTATCTTTGTCTCCATCTCCTCCGCTTGGTTGTACAAATGATCAAGGCCATCGATATCTATGGCCTCTTGAATTTCCTTTGACACCTGATGTAGCTGTGCCAAGATGGACTGTGACTTCATAGTCAGTGAGGTTGAACGCTCATGTAGATTTTTCAGAAGGTTGTATGCTTCCTTCACCGTGGTGCTCAGATTTTCCTACATCCCGATTACTTGTTTCTTTCTTTCTGTGATTTTCTCTGTGTAGATGATCGTGGGGTCTGGCAGCGCTGGCTTAGTCGCTAGAGATGCTTTCAGGTCCTGATTTTCCCCGCAGAGAGTCAAACATGTTATCCTGACATGAATGGATTGCTCAACCAATGTGCCAACTGCTATGTTGACCATTATCTATTCATTGTAAGCAGTTACTATTGGCCAAAGATCCTTGAAAACCTCTGTCACCTTTTCCAATTGGTCCTGCAAGTTATCTTTCTCGATCTTCAACTAATCGCGCTCTTCAATAAGCACAATGATTTGTATATGTTGCTACTCAAACTTCTGTTGGAGGTTGGTGTAAAGACCTTCAGCCTGTTTTGCTGCCCGCTAGATAAAATTGTATAACTATGTCATTCCCCAAGTCTGCATGCTCTCAGCCTTGGAGGTATCTTGATGTGGCAGTCTCTCTTGGAGTGGTTTTCCACTGGCTATGGACCTGGCTAAGTGTTCCTGTGGATATGTCGACTGTGTCCATTGTGGCGGCGGATTATCCAGGTTACCCATGCTTGGAGTAGGCTGAATCTGGTGGAGTATCAAGTTTTCTTGCTGAAACGGGTTCAGCTCCTTGGGCGAGGGTGTTGTATCTGCACTGTAGGATCTCCCTCGACTTAAAAGGTCTTGAAAGTTATCTGTTCAACCAGGGGTTGGTTAACCTCAGGTACCAATTCTGTACTGAAGTTAACCTCTACCTCATGGTCTCCATTTGTTTTACCCTTTGCTCTGGCATGGTCTGAGATAGTGGTTGAGGTGGATGGCGTTCAGGTGGAATGGTCTTTTGAAGTGAATGAAGTGTAAGGTGATGAATGGTGAGTGGAAGGCGGAGATGTATGATTATTTAAAAATGAGTAGGGGTTGAACAAAAGCAGCTCCAGAGTTACCCGGGGTTCCATCACTGGCTCCTCCTGAATTGGGGCTCCCATATCCAAGGGTTGTGGTTGATCCTCCCCAGTGAGATCAACGACCTGGCTAGAAACTACAAATTTTGCATTTTTGGCCTTTGGAGTAGCTACTGGTGTTTTAGGTGCTTTGTTCTTTTTGGTTGTAACTACGGTGGTTGCCAGTGGTGAGTTAAACAAGTTGAGTGGTAAGGTCGTGACTATGGGGGCCATTATGAAAGAAGAGGCAAAATTGGATGCCTGAAACTCTGCAAAAGTGGGAAACAATTGAGAATCAATAGTTATAGTTTGCATTGCCTGGTTAAAGCCTTGTAACTTCGTGTTCAGCTCCTTGATGATGGGTTTTAGCTGCAATCATGACACTCTGGCCATTGTTTCATCTGGTGTTTCCCCTGACAGTGCATTCAACAACATGCCATCAAATGAATAATGGTAGACCCTGCTTCTGACCTCCATTCCTACCCCTGGCCAGGAACATACTTCGACATGGAAAGCTTTCTCATCAATTTGAAACTTCAACAATTTCATTTTGAAGGTCATTTCCGACACACATGTTGGTCTGATGTAGGTCTACCTATGGCTAAATCCAAACCATATCTGCGCAAAGTAATTATCTATCAGACTCTTTGGAATTATTTGTTGTGTCGCCACTACATTGGCCATCTGGCTGTACCAGAACTTGAATGCCTCTTTGTTCACCTCCTTGGTGCTGGGGTCCCCTGACACCTTCTAGGGCGTGAATTTCATTGCCAACTGCTGACATGTTGTGAGTTCCACAAGCTGTCTGATTCCGAGGAAAGTTCATTTCCACATCGCAAACGCCATGATAAGGTAACCATAGATGAACCTAGTGGCACTCTTGTAGTTATCCTTGCAAGCTTCGAATAGCTCATTCAGCAAAAATGAACACCAATTTAATTGTATCCCCTGGATACAGTGCTCCGCAACTAAGATGGTATCCAGTGTACACTCACCCTTTGTATAATGCCTCATAGTTTTACTCACAATCAGATAACAGGAAAATTTGACTGCTCGCTTGTTTATAAGGTCTATCTTTTCCCCTTTTCCTCCTCTCTTAGTGTCATATTTCTTGTAGTAATCGCCATCTCCTGCCTTCTTCGCCCTCTTTGAGACATTTTGGAATGCTGTGAAGATGTCTCTACCCTCTTTTGATAGCCATGTCAACCTGTGAATATCTTCCGCGTGGATTGGTATTTCTTTCTCTAGCCATAGTGACCCGTTCTAGATCCTGCTCAGCAGGAATTTTTTACACTACATCGCAGCCCCTGTGGTTCCAAACACTGGAAGATTTCTGAGATTCAGTATGGTTGATTGCTGGATACCTCTGAAGCCTGGGAGTACTCTTGTCACTTCTTGTCCTACTTCAGTGGCATAGTTTTCCATATAGACTTGTCTCTTCATTGCTAGGAATTGGAAAGAATCAGTTAGGTTTATTTCAATCAATGACGCATTATCATATTTCCCCACTAGCGACTCCAACTTCTGGATTCTCTCGTCAAGCTCCTGCTCAACGACTATTGTTGTCACCTTGGTCATTTTTTCTCTTCTTTGGTATACTTGCAAAGCTACTCCTACTCTTTCTTTATAAATTCCTGCCTCTGGATACTCTCTCTGGACTTCTTTTGACAAAATTGCTCTTGCTTCTCTTGTTGTTTCTGGTTCTAACTCGGACTTCTCCGGCACTCTCGCACTTTCTTTCATGCAAGTTATGTAAGTAACCAGCACGCATGAGGTTGATAAGACCCCATAACTAATTAATCTTTCATGCTTCCCCCGTGGCTATAATTGTGTGATTAGTTACCGTGATGAGGTGGGTTATGACAAAGCTGACTGTGACTTCGGGAATTGGGCAAACATGATGGGTAATGATTATGGCCTAATATGGAAAATTATTGCGGTATGGAAAATACTAATTATGGAAATTACCTCTCAAATCTCGGTAATCCAACAGATTGACATGGGTACTATAAGTCATGATGATGGAATTATATTCGACATGTTTTTTCTCTGACATGGATGACACGCTGGACAATACCCTCCCCCCGACCACAATCGGTTGCGTTGCGATCTCTACATCGCAAGTATGAGTTATTTCTGATTTTTGAGTTTTCTTTATTGGGATTTCTATCTAGTCTCTTCTCAGGTGCGAGAGAGTTATTGACTCTATCTATGCTAATCTACCCTACTGACTCCTCTCGGTTGCGGGATTTATTGAAAATTGAAATGTAGAACTCACTCATGATAGGGCTTCAGGCATGCACCATTCACCCATCCTGGTAGTATCTGGTCCTCCAGTTGTGCTAATCGAACTGCTCCTGAGTCTCGGATTTAAATCACATGGTACGGTCCCAGCCAATGCATTTTCAGTCTACTTAGGAACTTCTGGAACTTGCTGTCGTATAGCAAAACTTTTCCTCCGACCGTAAATGTTTTGCGCTTGATATGGCAGTCGTGCCAAGCTTTTTGTCTATCTCTCTAGACAGTTTGGTGGAACTCTGCTAGGAACCTGTCCTCTTCCAGTTCTTGTAGCTCTTGCAGTCACTCTTTCAGTGAGTCTTCCTCTAATAAGTGTAGTGATGATGCAATTAGGAGGCTTGGTATGAAAAAATTAGCTGGTACCATTGCTTCCTTCCTGTACACCAGCTGGAGCAGGGTCTGGTTGTTTAGTCTTTTGACAGTTGTTCTGTACACCCAAAATGTTGCTAGTATACGTTTGTCCCAGTCGTCTCGATCAGCATTGCAGTTCTTCGTAAGACCGTTTTCCAGAATCTTATTGAATGCTTCTACTATACCATTAGCTTGTGGATGGTATGGACTGATTTTATGATGTTGTACCACAAAATTTTCTAGAAGAGATCTAATCGTTACATTGATGAAATGCGTACCTTGATCGCTTGTCAAACTTCTCGGGCAACCAAACCTACTGATGATGTTTTCAAATATGAATCGAGATGCTGTTTTGGCTATGTAATCCTTCACTGGTATCACCTCTGCCCACCTGGTCAAATAGTTTGTTGCAGTTATGATATACCTAGCATGTGAGTGCTTTGCAACAGGTGTAATTAGTCCTATAAAATCAACAACCCACTTTTTAAATGGCTGCAATGCTTTTACAGGGTGAAGTGGTAGCTCGTCTCTATGTGATGGACATCCTGTCCTCTAACACACATCACATTTTTGTACAAAGGCCTTACTGTCCATGTGTACCGTCGGCCACCATAAGCCTGCCTGTAGTATTTTCCTTCCCATTGGTTTTGCTCCGATATGTCCTCCCGCAACTCCACAGTGGCATTCCCATAGTATGCTTTCCCTCTCATGGTCCAGGATGCATCTTTGCAAGAATTGGTCTAACCCCATTTTATATAGGTGTCCCACTATTAGCTGATACTCTACTGCTCGAACTACTAGATGTATTTTCTGGGCTGTTGTATATTCATTCGGGCACTGTCCTGTTGTCAGATAGGTTGCTATCTAATCTAAGTAGTCTGGGATGGCTTCTACTCTAAAAATATCAGCATCTGGCAGCTGATCATCTAGAGACCCTCCATTTTCCCCGTTTTCTAGCCTTGAAAAGTGGTCAAGACCCACGTTTAGTCTCCCGAGTTTCACTCTCACCTCGAAGGTGAACTCTTGAAACAATAGGAGCCATCTGTAGATTCTTCCATCCAAGACCGATTTGTTAACTAGGTACTTTAAAGCTGAATGGTCTCTGAAAAACTTAAACATACCTCCTAGTAGGTAGTGGCGAAACTTTTGAAGGGAATACACCATTGCCAATACTTCTCGTTCTGTTGTGGTGTAGTTTCTCTTCGTTGTTGATAGCTTTGATCGGCTTGCAAAATAAACTGGGTGATCAACTGAAGTATCTCCTGGTTGAGCCAGAACTACTCCAAGCGCAATGCTGGAAGCATCAATGTGGACATGAAATTGCTTGTCCCAATTATGGTGAACTAATATGGGCCCACTTACCAAATTTTTTTTCAAGGTATTCAGGGCTATAGTGCAATCTTCTGTCCAACTGAACTGCTCCGATTTCTGTAACAACTTCTCCAATGGGGTGGTTATCTTCACGAAGTCGCGGATGAATCACCTATAGTAGCCTGTGTGGCCTAGCAGTGATCTCAACTGCTTCACAGTTTCCAGCACCTCAATATTAGTTATAACTACCAATTTTGTTGGATCAATGCAAACCCCTTGTTTGCATACAACATGTCCTAGCAGTTTCCCAAAGGGTACTACAAAGATTAACTTCTTTAGGTTTAATGAAATGTGGAGTTGCCTACATTTGTCGAACATTATCCTTAATAACATTGCATGGTCCTTTAACAGGCAGTAGACTATCCATTAATCCATATAGACTTCCAGGAATTTGTGGATGTATTCCCGAAACGCTGCTATCACAATTCATGAAAATATGACCGATGCATTTTTCAACCCAAATGGCATTACATGATATGAAAATGAGCCCCATTCAGTGGTGAAAGTTGTCTTCTTCTTATATTCCTCGGCTATCCTTACGTGATGGTATCCTAAAAATCCGTTTGTGAATGAATAAGATTCATTCCCCGCAACATTGTCGAGTACCTCGTCACTGAACAAAGTATGGAATGGATCATGTATGCACGCATTGTTCAGGCTCCTATAGTCAACACAGACTCGAATCTCAGACTTTTCCTTTTTACTTTGTATTACTATAGGACTTACCCACTCTGCTTCTTCCACCGGGAATCTCAACCCTGCCTTTAGCATCTTATCAATCTCTGCCTTGAATTTTTCTTTCACTCTTGGATTCAGACAATAGGGTCTGTGCTTGACTGGTCTTGCGTCGGGCTTCAAAATTATATGCATCTCCCCCATGTCTCCCTTTATTCCTTTCAATTCCGCTACTGAGGAAGGGAACTGTAGAAATTTGCTGAATAATGATTAATTATCCACCGAGACTATCCTGATCACATACAATTCGAATTTATATGCAACACATAATCTCTTCCACTCAGATCATCAAACATGCGGAAATAAAATCAAGCGATAACACATCAAATCATCATACACATTAACCCAGTATGTATGGGGAAAGCTTATAGCTGAAAACCCCGCAGCTATTGTGTATATTATAATGGAGAAATCAAGTAACAAACTCAGTACAATACTCCTCACAAGT